>MQTX01000110.1:63844-99685 GCA_009735665.1 Angiostrongylus cantonensis | reverse complement strand
TTACCGAACGCGCAGTCGAAAGGACGATACTAGAAGTATCCCGTTTCACACAAGTAAGGGATGGGATCCGAAGCTCCGATCTACGTCAACGATCGAAAATCAAAGATGCCGTTCTATACGCCAAACCAAAAGTCGAAGATAAGATGGGTCGGACACATAATGCGTATGAATGATAACCGATGGACAAGGGCTGTTAGTGACTGGATTCCTCGAGATTTTAAACGTACTGTAGGAAGACCACCGACCCGATGGTCAGAATTCTTCACGAAAAGCCTGGAAGAAAGATGTGATGCTCGACGAGTTTCTATAGCGAGGAGAACCCACTGGGCTACTCTTGCACGCGATAGGGAAAAATGGAGGATTTACTGGCGCCCGCTCGAGTCATTCGACGATCAACGGGACTACAGGTGATACAGGTGATACAGATATATTAAGTGAACGTTTTTTTAATGCTTCCAAGCAAATCTCCGATTATTTCGCGGACCTCATAGGGTTAAAGGAATGGCTTGCTCGGCGAATGGGATCGAACTAGTGACCATGTGCACATTGTACTGCACCACTAACCAATGCGCTCTATCTTCTACATGAAGTGAAGATGGATGAGATTAAGAAAGCAGCAGAAGAAGAGCACGACACTAAGGATGAGTTGATTTCTTCCTCGTCAAATCATATCTGTTCATTCTCTACTTGATAGCCTCCTATTATCCATTTTTTCTTAATTTTACGCAACTCGTCTTCACCTATGTGGGGATCTCAGCTCTTCTTCTATTCGATTCATTTCCTTGCATCTGTCATGCATGAGTACCTTCAAAACTATCGAATATGGGTTTGATTGTTGTAAGCCATGGCCTCCCGATGTAGCCGAGCTAGAGCGTTCCTGCTTAGTCTGCAGGCACTGAACTGTTCCCGGACAACAGTGATACCAGTTTTCAGAGCCTTGATTAATAAGGAGCGTGGCTAGGGTCTTGAGCCCTTATAATCTAATAGAAATATGTCTGCTAAAAATAGGTGACATTATTTAACTTTTATGTTGCGAATAACTCTCAAGAATGTTGTTTTTTGTCGCGGTCTTTGCATTAGTAAGAATCTCCTGTATTTTCTGCTCGTCAATATACCTGTCACATCAACGTTACTACTTCTTTCCATGACCAACAAACTCAATAAGGTAATGAGAGAGTCAACATATTGTCTTTGCAAATGAGTTTGATTTTATGTCTGGTTCCCTCACCTGCTTTACTGTTTACACTTTTTTTTTATCTCTTCAGTTTAAAATTGTTACTTTGAGGTGGTTTCGTCAGTTGTTGTGCGAAGATAGGCATTGAAAGAATTCTACTGATTTTCAGGTGAGAACCGTTGTGTCCATTGAAATGCTGCGAGCACCTCACCGTCAGATGTAAGTAATCCTCTAAACAACAGTTGTTTCTTTTCTTAATTCTCGTTCTAGAAGTTGATTCTATGAAGCATAGAGGGTGAAATATTGAGAGTTGATAAATCCCATAGAGATGTTCCATGAATCCTACTCTTTTCGCAAATCCTGAAGTAATGAGTACATATTTGACCAGAAATAGCCTAAGCTAGCCCGGCGACTTATCAAACTATGCACTTTTATATAATGCTGAGATATTTGGAAAACTCCGGTCCGCAGGTGTCTGCGGTGGGGAACGAACGCGCTGTTGCCCTTTCCGGGGAGTAACTCGTTCACCATCACATCATGCGGATCCTTCGTTTCGCCTGTCTCTCAGCTACTTCTATCGATCACTTGCCATCAACAATCACTCGTCAACGGGATTGCGTGGTGGTGAACGTGTTACTCCCCGGAAAGGACAATAGCGCGTTCGTTCCCCACCGCAGACACATGCAGTTCAGAATTTTGCAAATATTTCAGCATTGTATAAGTTGTATTTCGCAACATACTCTGCTATTAAAAAGAATAGGCAGTAAGGGAAAAGGTTGAGATTGTGATTATACACTTTTAGTATTCTGGGTATGTCTGATAGGAATTTGCTAACTTCGAAAGGATGGGTAACTGGGTTTGCCCATTCCATGAAAATGAACCAACGATCACCACTCGAGCAAAGCGCTCTAATTTATGGGGTACATAACGTTTAGCCTTTTTTTTTTTAGGTGTTTTGATAGCCTTTCCGTAAAAAAAAATATTGCTGGTAATACTAGCTAATGTGAGCTTTTAAAGGTTTTCAGAAAATATTTGAATCTTCAAGAGAAGAAAAGACGGTCTTTCACTCTTTTCAGTTTTATTTCTGGAAAACAAATGCTATCTTCGTCGGCTTCTCTAAATGCAAAAGAAATCGACTTGAACGATCCGAAGCAGTTAGCACTGCATAAGCTCTATCGTCCCGAGAGAGTCACACCACGAGAACGAGGCTATGATCTTCTTAAGAATTCGAGGCTTAACAAGGCAACGTTTGATTGCAATAATGGTTTTTGTAAAACTTTCAGGGCTTTCTAAATGTAGCGGGAAAGCTCTATCCATTGAGCTACACGTAGATTCAATGTTATTCGCCGAAAGGACTCTTTAACAACCGTTTCATGGACTACCGAGTAGTGTTTTATGAGCATACGGTATAAAAAAAGTTGGTAATTTGGTTGTTTTAGGGCATGGCGTTTTCTCTCTACGAACGCCACTACCTAGGCGTTCACGGTTTATTGCCACCCGCATTTATGACTGAAGAACAACAAGCATATCGGGTGATGAAGAAGCTTCGTGAACAACCTGACAACCTGTCTAAGTAAGCTAGTACTTCGTTCTCGTTTTTGACACAGCTTATATCTGCAATAATCACTTCTGATTTCATCACATTAGCTCTTACCTTGTAAACATATCGATCAATACTTACGAATATCATATGGTCAGTATGCGCTGCAAGGCTTCTCATCGCCATTATCAAGCACGTTATAATTTCTGTAATATAGGGCGATATTTTTAAAATTTAGTCTTAAAGACTACTCTTAGCAATTTTCAGTTTTCAAAAAAGCAATTTTCTGATCAAAGTTGTTTTGCAATTCATGAGCAAACAAAATACTTCCATTGTACGCACGTTATGTTAAAAGAAGCTATGAAGAAATTAACCGTTTAATAAATCGGAAACCATGAGAATTGGCTGTTAGGGTTCCGTAGAAGGTCCACCTAGGCTAGTGCATCAGCAGCGGTTGGCACCGTGTTAGGCCACATAGGTGTGGAATACACCAACGCGAATTTAGGCTTCTGATCGATTTAAATGATATCTGTATGAATTAAAGTTATTAGGAATTCATAGTGAAAGCCATGGTCTAACTATCTTTTGAGGAATTAAATGGGAAATAGCTTCGCAGGCAATGCCATGCCAACAAAGCTCAGTGTTAGCTCAGCTCATAGCAACAAGGGTCAGTGCTACAATGTATAAGACGTTAACATAGAATAATCCCGAAGGGTTTCCGGTGGATGTCGTTCGGCTCGAATTCACAATTAATTTATTGACAAATTCTTGCATGGTCGCTATTATCACCATTCCGAAAATCATAGCATTGGATACCCTTTCTGATTCATCGAAAAAAAAGTGTGGTGCAATGTACAAATGGCCTTTGCTTTGATCTCACACCTCAGGCTAGCCAAGTCCTCCATCCCTCGATGGTCAGCAGGTTGGTGCAAGACATTTCTGAGAGGATAGATGGTAAACAGTGATTGTTGTTTGAGATTACAAGTGATCGTAATGCAGTCGGCCGATGGACTCCATGGTGCGAATGCATTTCTCAGGACCGGAGGTGCCAATGGTGGGGAACGAATGCGCTAGTACCCTTTCTATGGACTAACGCGTCCACCACCACACCATGCGGGTCTTTCGTTTCGCCTGTCTCTCAGCTAGTTCTATCGATCAGTGCCATCAGCAATCATCCGTCAGCGGGATTGATCTGGAGAGCCGAAATCAGCATCGAACTCTGTTAAGCTGAGGCTGTAATTGTATTTCACGCAAAATCCTACCGTGAAAATTGCATTAGGCAGCAATTGAAAAAGTTGACATTGTGATTTCAACTACAGCCTTAGCTGAACTGGATTCAATGCCGAATTGAGCTCTCCAGATCAATCCCGTTGACAGGTGATTGCTGATGGTAGTGATAAACGACTGAGGAATATAGCTTGCTAATTGCCATTTTGGCGATACCGATAGATAACAAATCGAACACCAAATGCAGGTATATTCAACTGGATGAGCTGCAAAACCGCACTGAGAAGCTCTTCTACCGTGTTCTTTGCGATAATGTCAAAGAATTGATGCCGATCGTTTACACACCAACCGTCGGTTTAGCATGCCAGAAATTCGGTGCAATCTATCGCCATCCGAAGTGAGTTCATTAAGCGTATTTGCTCAGAGAAAATTTTTAAACACCAATGATTACTGTGCGCGTGTGGCGCAGTGGTTGGAGGCGCAACGGCGACACGCAAATGGTAGCGCCCATGACCCACCAAGTCTTCCATGCCAGCGTCGGCAAATTGGTACCAGACTTGTCTGGGAAGATAACAGAACTGGTACACTCGATACATCGGTAGGCCACCGTGAGTCATTGTACAGGCCAGATATGCATTCAATCATCTCCAATGATACTTAATGAAGTCGAATGCATGGCGCATCTCTCAGGGATTGATCAACGCCAAGAGCTTTATCCTTTTATAATGATTACTGTTGCTCTGCGGCGTTACATGCTCGTTGATTCGATGCCAATTCCAGGGCTAGACTAATACGCTGTCATCTTCATAGATCGGCAGCTTGCCACTAGACGTGTCTGTGAGAACAAAAACACCGACATGATACATCGAAAGGCTTCCACTATTCATTGGGGGTCAGTGGAATACGTGACACATCTCTTGGGATTTAGTGAATGCCGATTACTCTATGGCCTGCCATTCCAGTCATTTGGCAAATGGATACAATTTCTTTTTACTTATCGCTTTTAAGTGTGTTCTCTAAGATCGATTACTTTTTAGAGGTCTTTATGTGACCGTAAACGACAACAGTATCAGTAAAATTTATCAAATTCTCAGCAATTGGCCGGTTTCAAATGTTCAGGTGTGGAATATTGCTCGTTCAACCAAACACTTAACTACTAATGATCCGTTAACAATTTTCCTTTTATAATACATTCGCATATAGTGCTTGATCTTCAAGCGGTTTTCACCTTATCTCATCGAGCTTTAGGCAATCGTTGTCACCGATGGTGAACGAATTCTCGGTCTCGGCGATCTTGGTTGCTATGGTATGGGTATCCCGGTTGGAAAATTGGCTCTTTATGTGGCGTTGGCAGGCATTCAACCGCAATGGTGCTTACCAGTTGTGATCGATGTCGGTACGGATAATCAGGTTTGTAGCTCTAGTTCTGCCTACTCTATAGATTGCTGGAGCTTCGATCAATAAAGTTTTGATAATCTGCTGAAATGCAGTACGATTTAAGTTATTTAGAAGTTGCTTGACGATCCGTTTTATACCGGTTTACGTCGGCGGCGAGTTCGAGGACCCGAGTATGAACTTCTTCTTGACAACTTCATAAAGGCCGTTACTAAACGGTAACTGTTGCTACACATAATTATTCTAATAATTTATTTTAAGCATTCTAGTGGTATTAAAACCAATCTACAACAATGTAGAAAAGTTTTATAGAATCAGGAAGCAATTTTGCTATCAGATGTCCCTATTTTTACCCTAGGAGCGTATAGCACAGTGGTAGTGATGCCCCCCGTCATCAGGAGCATTGTGTTAGTTCGATTCCGCAGTGGGCCAACCAATCCTCTCATCCCTCCGGCGTCGGTTGGAGTTGTTTGGGGAAAAAATCACTCTCTGCAATCCAGTTGGAAACGCTTCAGCCCGGCATCTCAGGACCCCAAAGGAAATCGACTCGTGCAACATTCTACGGTATCCAAGGTGAAATGAAAATCCTCAAGCAGTAATCGAAGCTACACATAAAACTGGAAGATCTTCGTGGACAATGGATGCGAGGAAACGAATTGAATGTGAGAAATGCTTGGATCCGCAAAGCAGATGTGAAGGCGGGTCAAATAAAAACAAATTTACGCTATTACACATCACTCAAAGCGTGAGTTCCTTAATAGAACTTCTTTCATTCGACTCCTTTTTTTGTGTCCGCAATCTTCGTAATTTATCGAACAGCAAGAGTGTGGATGTTGTTCAATGGTGATGAAGTAGATTCTCCTTGAAAACCTGGAACCGCGATGTTAGAGTGATCCCAGTTCATTGTTATGAGCAGTTTTCTATCGAACAAAGTGCTTTCCGAACAAATTTGGAAGCTATTCTTCGACTCGATTTCGTAGAGATAAAAAGCTCGTAGGCCCAGGTTGTGGACGAACCAGGTGCTGAACAGCATCTCTACCATTGCGCAATCTGTGTCCTTGTAACTACATTTTTGTGGCTTGTTACAAGTTTCTTTTTGTTCCTTCACACTGGAAAACTATTCATTTGTCTATTAATATAGATAGAGCTAGCTGAGAGACAGGCAAAACGATGGATCCGCATGGTGTGGTGGTGAATGCGTTAAAGGGCAGAAGCGCGTTCGTTCCCCACCGCAGACACCTGCGGTCCGGAGTTTTGCAAATATCTCAGCATCGTTGTAGTTATATTTTGCAATATACTCTGCCATCAAATAATGTAAGCAGCAAATAAAACGGTTAAGATTATTAATGGGCGCTTGTGGCGCAATGATTGGAGGCGCCACTGCGACACGCACGTAGAATCGATACCCGCGCCCATGACCCACCAAGCCTTCTATCCCTCCGAGATCGGCAAATTGGTATCAGACTTGTCTGGGAGGATAGCAGCACTGACTCGGTACATCGGCAGGCCACCGCGAGTCATTGTAAAGGTCATATATGCATTCGCTCACCTCCAACCATACTTAATGAAGTCGAATGCATGGCGCATATCTCAGGGATTGATCAACGCCGAGAGCTTTATCCTTTTATCCTTTAAGATTATCTATTAATAGTTTTAAATGATTGTTATGGTTATTTCTCACTCGAACATCATCAGTCGTCTGTTTTTTGGAGTCTCATCTTTCTTTACAATCACTTTGTCTTGTTAATTACCGTAAAATATCTGATGTAAAATTGATTACGCATTAGATTTGGGCGACATACATTGATTCAATTCGAGGATTTTGCTTTCGAGAATGCTTATATGTTATTGGATCGTTACAAAAACGACTATTGTGTCTTCAATGACGATATTCAAGGTCAGTCATGCAAAAATAATCTCAGTAAGAAGCCCTGCGTAAAAGCTTGCATGAAATTTTC
This sequence comes from Angiostrongylus cantonensis, assembly GCA_009735665.1. Lineage (NCBI taxonomy): Eukaryota > Metazoa > Nematoda > Chromadorea > Rhabditida > Metastrongylidae > Angiostrongylus > Angiostrongylus cantonensis. The sequence continues at coordinate 92,391 of MQTX01000110.1, read as the reverse complement.
TGGTTCAAACGAATCGATTGTTTCAGTAGATCATTGAAAGTCACCTGTTTTTTTTTGTAGGCACAGCATCAGTGGTTGTAGCCGGTTTATTGGCTACGACAAGGGTGACAGGACAAAAGCTCTGCGACCAAAAACTGGTGTTTTTTGGGGCTGGAGAGGTAATTTTCATTGATCGCTTTCGATTGAAGCAAACTGTGAGAAGTTTTTGAAAACTAAGGAAAAACCAGAACTGTTTGCTGGAAACTTCGAGTCGTTTGGTACAGGTAAGTCGAGTACGCTGGGATAAAGAAGAGTTGCACTTGATTGTCTGTTCATATGATATGATCACTGTGTGGTGGTCTCCTCCATTGAACCTAGTCGTAACAGGTGTGGATCTTTTATGGGCATACCAAGATGGTTGCGTGTTCCGTCGTTACATGTTTTCTGGGCAGCACCAGCTCTTCTATAAGTTTGGTCTTCTTAGAATCGACAGTTGTAGAGGTGAAAAAGCTAGTATGTGCACTTGGCTGCAGCTTCCTATCTCCTCAATTACATTCTGAAAGCCGATTAAGAAAGGTTTTTCATGAAATTCCAAGGCAGTTATGATAGAGCCTTGTTTACCACAGAGGGTTTGGCCTTTAGTACCTGGAGAAGCGATGGTTGCCTCGAGACAAGGATTACTCCGTGATGGCAGCTCTAACTCTTTCCGGCTTTAAATAGTTCAAAACCATTTGCATAACGGATAAAGTAGTAAAAAAATTTCGACTTTGATCAATCCTTTGGAGATGCGTCATAAATTCCACTCCATCCGTACTGTTGTGAAGGTGACTGAATAAATGTTTGGCCTACGGCAATGTTCTCCTGGTTAACCGATGTGTCAAATCAGTTTGTTTGTATTCGCAAACACCACCAGTCCCAGAATGGTGAAGAACTTGGTATGACAACTCAGCAAGGTCTAACCTGAAGCTGTGTGTGTTCAAAGGGCACCTCTAAGCACTACGCTGCACAGATACTATACGACAAATGTTTGCAGATATGCAGCATACTAATCAGTACGTCACATGCCATCAAATGTTTCAAAATTTTTCTTTTCGTTAAAATACCGTGCCAATGCATTCATAGACAACGATTCGGTGGTTCCTCGGAAATGAAACCTTTGCGCTGTTATTCCATCTTTCTCTTTTCTAGGCTGGTCTTGGTGTGGCTGAATTATGCGTAAGTCAAATGGTGGACGAAGGCCTCGATGAAAGAGAGGCGTGTGACAAAATCTATATGATGGACATCGACGGTTTAATCACCAAGAGCCGTTATAGGTCGATGTCAGACCGACATAGAAGATTCGCTAAGGTGAAACTTTAGAATATTAAGGAAGCAAGAGTGAGAAAAATTCATCGTTTTGGACATAGAAGAGCATGTTCATAAAAACCACATCTGTTTTTAAAACTAGTAGATGATTATGCGCGAGGAAGTTGCAAAATTAAGCGAATGACGTTTAAGGACATGCCTGAGACGAAAAACCTTCTCGAAGTAGTGGGCACAGTAAAACCTCAAGCTCTTATAGGTGAGCCTTCGAATTTGCATTTTGTTTTTTTATTTATTTTATATGATCCAACTTCACGTTTACTGTGCGGATCGCAGCACTCCTCACATTGGATTCGTTTCCTCGCATCCACAATCCACGAAGATCTTCCAACTTTTTACCTGTATCTTCGATTGCTGCTTGACGGTTTTCATTTCATCTTTGTGGTAGAATGCTGGTCGAGCAATTCTGTCTGGAATACTGAGAGAGCCGGACTGGAGCGCTCTCAATTGGACTGGAAGAGTGATTTTTTCTTAAAGACCATTTTCTCCACCCCGGAGGAATGAGAAGCTTGGTCAGCCCGAGGCGGAATCGAACTAGCACCATGCTCGGATGACGGATGTCACTACCACTGTGCTATCCGCCCCATAAACTTGCATTTATTTCTTTATTTTAAAAAATCTCAGTTTTATTTAACTAGAAGTTTTTCTGAAACACTGGTACTGAACAGAGAAAAACCTACTGTGTTTTTAAAGTCACTAAGTACATGTGGCGTCAATGGGTTAAATGTTGCCATTCTAAATGTATGGAATTTTTAGCAAGGACGAAACAGCATAATTAGGTCAATAATTTGCCGTATCTTTTCTGCTTTTTTTTTTAAAAATGTAGTCTACTTTTTCATCATTTTCGATGGCCAAGAAATTTTCCTTGATTCCTTTATTCTGGTGCACGCTGGGCGCTAGTTAGAGGAAAGCAAAATACACTTGATCGTTATATCCATTTCGTTATTCATCACAAACAAACCTTTTCGATGATGGTAGATTGATGACAAATTTTCCTTACCTTTATACTTGGATAAGGCTACGTGTGGCGCAGTGATCGGAGGCGCCCTGCAATACGCATGTGGAATCGATCCCCGCGCCCATGGCCCACCATGCCTTCCACCTCTCCGGGATTGGTAAATTGGTGCCAGACTTATCTGGGAGGATAGAAACACTGGTTCAATACATCAGTAGGGCATCGCGAGTCAGTGTAAAAGCCAGATATGCATTCAATCACCTTTAAACGATGCATAATGAAGTCTCCTTCAAGGATTGATCAACGCAGACAGCTTTGTCCTTTTAATCCTTTTATACTTGGTTATTTAGACGGCCTACTATCACAAGTTGTGAAAAATCCAGCATATTTGCCATTCGTTTCTTTCCCAATTGTTGTCTATGGTGGTGGTTCCATTCGAGTATGGTGGCAGGTGCGGGTGCTCTGGTCTGTAAAATAACAGAGCTTGCAACTGCAAGTACACCTAAGCCACTTTAATTACGAACACATTTGTCTAACGTAGAGGTTGTCGTTTTAGGAAACCCCTGTGTTCTTGTGGAGTTCACTCTACAGTAGTTTCGCTCTATCTCTGTCGTCTGTTCTTCTCATTATGTGACCGGCATATCTACGTTTCGCTACAAAGTGTGTTTTCCTGGGTCTCAAGGATAAGATAGATTTCGAACGTCAAAGCTTTGCATTCTGGCCAAATGTTGTGTGCCATTTATATTTAAGAAGACATCGTTCAAGCACTTTGTGAGCAGTGCACAGTATAGTGCGCAGCATTGTTGGCGTTGTTGAAGTATCTCTCTGAAGCATAGGAGAGCGCTGGGAGGACTGTTGAATTTAAAAGGTGAGCACAGAATTCGGCCTCCTTTAGTAGTTCGTGTGGCTTCTTTGAAAAGCTAAAATGATGCCCAAGTTTTTCTTCTTCTGTCACTTTCTTTAGAGCAGTGATTAGCGATGCCGTCGATCAGGAAACTGGAAACTCGTTGCTTTGACGCTCACCTCTAGTACACGTGGGAGCGCCCTAGACCAGCTATCTCCAAAATTGAAAGCAGAATTGACTCGACTAACATTTTACGGCATTTATGGAAAAAATATAAATTTCTCAAACAACACCGGAAACAGCTTGCAAATTTTTTGGAGACCATTGTGGACAATTAATCTGAGGATAGCGAATAGAATGCAAGTGCTGGGATCCGCATAGTAGGTGCCATGGCAGCCAATGTAAAAAAAATGATAATACGTTGATGAAAAAGTTGTACTGTAGTTTCGATAACAGTTAGATAGAGTTCTTATACAGGATGGTTTCACTCTTTAGTCACGAGAGCTTATAGGATTGCATTAGCTTGGACCACGAAACGCTTTTTATAGTCGACCCAGAAAGCACTAGAAGCAGGTGGTGTTCCGGCAATCTTTAAAGCTCCAGTCACGGTTTGGATGTGTTTCATGCGGTAAAACCATTGTCCAATTCTTGCCTCCTGCCTGGTCACCGGTTACGCTTCACCTAATGCTCGTGATATGCGCGACAAGACAGTTTTCATGAGGATCTCGTAGAGTGCACTAAACAAGCGCGTCTGACTATAGTCAAGAAAATCCCTTCGATCACCTTTTTTGGGAGCATTTCGTGCGCGACGCACTCCGCTGGTATTCCATGTTTTCTTTCTGAAGGTGGGATGTCACATGGCTTACGAGATGTACGTGTAAATTGTGGTTTCCAGCCCTAGAGAAGTTGGCGGTGATATTATCGGGTCCTGAAGCTGTGCCTTCTTCATGCTTTCTACTGGGAAGATGATCTTTCTCCAGTAAGGATTTTAAGGTCTGAGACGAGGATTGTGGAATGGAAAAGGTTGGGATAGTACTCTTTCTGTTATCAGTTTCGTATCATGGCAAGGTATTGTGGTAGTCTTATCTCCGTACATGAGGGCAGGTAGCGAAACATTATACTCGCTGAATTGTCTTCGCTACTCCTTTTAACTATTATACATTGCTTTTAGGTTGCATGCAATACTTTTTTTGCTCATACCGATGCAAATCCTCCTGCAATGCTCTTTTCCAACTGCCGTTTATTACTAGCCGTGTTAAACGTGTTGCCGTTGGATCAGGCATCAATTTTCTATTCAATTCGAGCAAGTCAACGTAAATGGTGATACGACCTGATCTTCTTGTTTGAAGAAGGGAGGCTAATTCGGCACATTTTCTAAGTCCTCCGACGATCAACTCGCAGTCTTCTGTCGGGTCTTTCTTAACCTGCCAGTCATATTTGGATAGGATTTCGTACAGAATGTTCTCGTCGTATACAGCCAGAGTTTTTCGCGGGGTGGATGACGGGAATTCCTTTCCTAGTTGCGACTGAATCGATGGTCGTGCCGTTTGGGGACTCTCGTGCCCAGCGATGGCGTTTTTTTTCTGGAAAAACGAGCTTCCATGGAAGAGGCGTGCTACAAATAGGTGTACAGGAAAGCAGTTACCGTTATCATTTCTTTCTCCCAATCTAAATGTTCCGATCATGTACTCGCTCATTTTGGCCTCCTGTATTCTGGGATTGAAGTATCCGATAACAAATTTGTAGTAAGTTTTGTCGTTACTACTAACTTCCTCCATCTAGTAGTAGAACTCATCTAATTTATCGGCTGTCGGTCGGTGAGCAGCAAATGACGGTAGGTATCACTGTTAATTGATGACCGAGGACGGGCGTTCAGGGGAAAAGACCTCGTATAATTATCTAAGAAGATGTACGCTAAATAAATGGGCGGCAAGGCTGACTCCATCGCCATTTCGTGATTGGACCTTTTTTACGCGATGGCAAAGTCCCTTTGTTAGTTGGCTTATGTCAGTCTTCTTGCTTTTTGTTTCTTGCAACGCGATCGCATGCAATTTGGTGCGATCGGCGGCTTCATGAAGAGCATGAAGATCGTCGTCTGAGGAGAGCATTCTGGTGTAATAAATGAAAAATAAGCAATCTCTATGGTGTCATGGTTTTTCCATACTTCGCTGATAGAAAAGTGATATGACTTGGTATACTGGTAGGTTTCGGCAGATCAATATATCGGCAAGATATGTATTCAGTCATTTCTGCAATGATACGAATGAAGTCAAACGCATGGCGCACCTGTGAATAATTGATGAAAAGCAAATCTTTTCCATCATTAATTCTTCAACCTTTATTGTGAGTGGACTTGGTAACAAGCTTTCTCCTCGAAATGTGGAATTGTCGTCAAATGAGTGCAGAAACTAGCAGAGCTTTCTGCTGGCAATCAGCGAGTATTGGACATGGCGTTTTCTATCATCAAGCCTTCGTATCAATTTGAAATTTTAGCTGTTGGTAGCAATTTGTTGTTAATATTCTAAGGACATATCTTATCCCTCAAACAAAGTCGAACAACTGGAATCTTCTTGTTATCTGTTCATATAACATTCGTAAAATCCTAGCGAACAATGTGGCAAAGAAATTCTATCTGCTTTGATTGAATTGATTCGTTAAAAGCTAAAAGGATGAAGCTCTCGGCGTTGATCAATCCCTGAGGGAAGCATCTTGCATTCGACTTCATTAAGCATTGTTTGAGAGTGATTGAACGCATTATCTGGCCTTTGCAATGGCTTGCGGTGGCCAAGTTATGCATCGAGCCAGTGTTGCCATCCTCCCAGACAAGTCTGGTTTGAATATGCCGACCCTGGTGCGATGGAAGGCTTGGTAAGACATAGGAGTGGGGATCGATTCCACGTGTGTGTTACAGGGCGTCTGCGACCACTGCTCCACACGCGTCCTCATTGATTTGTTATAGGTTGATAAATCATTGTTCTGAATAATACACTTGTTCTCTTAAAGTCTTCCAATACTCTTGATATAATCACTTCGTTAAAAATTTGGTTTTTTAAACATAAGCTGAATCATCAAAAGAGAAATAATCATCTTGTGAAGGAAAACGATGACCACTATTCATATTTCATATTATTTCAATAGCTTAACTGGAAGGTTTCATATTCGAGCCAGATACAAATAGAAAAACTCATTTAAATTACAGTACTTCAGGGGCATCTACCGCCCACGGAGCTTTCACTGAGGATGTAATTCGCGAAATGACAAAGATCAACAGGCGACCGATTATTTTCGCATTATCGAATCCAACCGATAAAGCCGAATGCACAGCCGAAGAAGCCTATCGATATTCTAATGTCAGTTCATCATCAAACTCCTTCATTTTCATCAATATTTGCTAATTTATTGAATCTAAGGAAACTCAGTAGGGTTTCGAAGAACCACTTGCCAGTGACATTTGCGATGCAAAATACTCTCACAAACACGTACGTGGTGTTGTACATTGATATGAATACACATTTTGATGAAGTGGTTAGTTCAGGGGTTTGTCATTGGGTTCAGTCAAGTTTGTTTCCAACTTCGACGTGTCAGCAGTGTAGTGGGTGACAACATCAGGTCTCTTGTGGTCGTTTCTCTCATACGTAATCTACACTGTGCTTCCACGTGTAGTGTTTCTAATTTGGTCGTAGATTTCGATTCGGAATAGAATTATAGACATGGAGGATTTCAAAAAACAACTAAAATTATTAATATTTATTTATTTTTTTTATTAGCATTCTTAGCAGCCTTGTGTAGGTGTAGGTCACCAAGACAAGATTTCATTAGCGCTTGAAATCATAATATCTGTGGCCATTGTTGCTAAAATATAGCTCGAACGAGCGTCAGTAGACTATCTGTTTGCTCCTTCTGCACGTTATAACAATATCGAACACAGCATGTTGTTTGCTCGTGTAATGATCCTGGTGTTTTTTTTGTCGTGGATTAAACACTCTATCCTTCCCTGATCGCGCGTAGAATAGTACTTACTTGGGTACTTGGATGACCCGTCCTCATTGATTGTGCTGGTCTCGGCAGTCTGCCCCAGGTCATTGCAACCAGAGGCAGTTGCGCCCTTGTGGACCAGTGGAAAATTTGTCACTCTAATTTGGTGCCAAGACGGTGATGGATTCTGGTATTGGTTTACTCTTAGCCAGGATTCCTGATAGGAAACACCAGACTCCTTCTCAGCTTGGGAACCTCTGCTGGAAGGATGAATCTTCTCGTTGTATGTCGCAACCCTACACCCATAAACACCTCCCAGCTACGACGAGGCGATAAACCGTTGAGAAGGAGCGTAGAATAATTAGCTAGAAACCTTTTACAGTCAAAGAAAATTCTGTCATATGAAAAAATCAGGTTATAAGGTTATACAAAGGATAGAAATATAAAACATCTTGCGTCCAGCTATTCCTCACCAATGCGACAGGAATTCCACCCTATTCGCAGTACTGTAGAATTGATTGAATGTATAGTAGACCTATAAAATGTCTGATCTGGCCAATAGATCACTTAGCCGTTGTTTTTATCTCACATGAAAAATCTGGTACTAAGTTTTAGACATCGGAAATCTGCTCGGATTGGATAGCATAGAGCGCTGATCGAGCCCCTTGCCATGTGTGTATTTCAGGGTAACACTAGCCATTTCAGGAGATACGATTTTGAATTTTTGAGCTTTAAGGGCACGGTACTCTTCGCATCGGGTTCACCGTTTGACGACGTTGAATACAATGGAAAAGTTTTCAAGCCTGGTCAAGGGAATAACTCGTACATATTTCCGGGAGTTGCACTCAGTGCCATTGTGTTCAAAGCAAAGCACATACCAAACAAAGCTTTCTTACTTGCTGCTAGGGTAGGTCTCGATTTAGTGTATTTTTAGTGGTTGTGACAAAATGAGTGTTTTCTTTTAGCGTTGTGCTCAAAGTGTCACAAAGAAGTCGCTAGAAGAATATTCTCGATTATATCCACGACTTAAAGATATTCGGGAACTATCAGTACACATCGCAATCGATGTCAGTCTTCGTCGTTGTCTTTTTGTTCCCTCTTTTATTTAAGCTTTAAAAATTCGTCTTATAATTAAGTGCAGTCTATCTACTAGTCTTGTTTCTTCAGGTTGGAAAATATCTCTATGAGAACAACTTGGCTACGCTTCATCCACAACCAGAAGATATGGTAATGATGATAAGTGTTGGACATTGCTTTGCTTTAAAAATGGGTCTTAAAAGCTCACTTTAAAAAAATTGATGGCTCCAGCCGGTCCCAGTAAAGTCTTCAATTCTTCCCGGCATGTTCCTGAGCTGTCCAGCGTAGTTAGCACTTTTAAGGGATACGTACAGCATCGCACGTTTTTTATATGAGAACTTTATTATTATTTTTACTATTGATCTCTTTATTAAGATGACAAGCTTACCAACCCGTGGTTTAGCGTACTTAGAGGCAAACTTTTGTTTCTCCCGGAGTAAAGGTGGAACTGATTACAGCCTAGCAGAGCCGGAAGTCCTTTTTGTTGAATCCAGCACGCCTCAGAATTAGTGTACGATTGCTTCTGAAAGGCATGTAATTTCATTCTCCACTATCTAAGAACGTGAAACGTGACCTCGCCACTAACCCGCATCAATGCCGCCACATGGCAGCATAGGCGGGGGGAAAATGGTGGACTGAAAATTTTATTAGGCATCTATTTTAGACTAGCACATTGCTAGCTGCTGTTTTTTGTGAATAGCTAGGTCTTTCAGGAAATGTACGTCCGTTCACAGTTATACTCCGTGGAATACGATGAGCTCATCAATAAGACGTATGACTGGCCTCCACGTGACTGTAAACATGGTTTCCCAGTTCCAGTACTTGATAGAACATCAATGGATGACGAATGAAATGGCATTGGTGACTATGGAATTATAAGAAAATAGTTTGACGCCTTAGTCGATATTTACTAGTTTTAGTCTTTTTTGTAGTAGTGAGAAATACGACTTTGTATGATGTGGTTTGTTGGGTGAGCATGTCGAAACAATCAATACGCATATCTGTTGCGTCATTATGTTTGACATAGAGAGAAGTAGAACTTGATCAAGGGAATAAGCTTGATATGTGAGGTTTTCCTTTGCCTTTGTGATATTGACAGACGAAGCTCGTACTCTTTTTTCCTAACATGATCTCTAGTTGTTTTTTCTTCCGTCTTTTTGAAAGGTTTTGTTTTTATTTTTGTATCTCGGTGTGATTTATAAGATTCTTTGAAACAAGCTTCATACAGATCTCTGCACCTCCTCAAGAATATTACTTCATTTTTCCAAACGACTTTTTTCACAAACGTATCGATGTTTCTTACATAGCTACTGAACACGGGGATACTCTTGTTGTGTTATCAACCTATGTTGTCATTTACAAGAATGTGGCTGAACTCTTAACGATAGTTAAAATAAATTGGAGAAGAGCATTCATTGCTGTTTTTCGAAGCCATGAATATGGCTATGAATAGCAGTAGAACTTGATGCTTTTGAGGTATAGGATCCGGGGAACGCCGGATGCTCGTGGATTAAGAAGCCAACTATTTATTACCTGAAAAGGACATATCCACTTAAAACAACCAAATGTGTGGTTCTGCAAAAACATGCACCGGCTCGCCAATAGTGCCACTTTTTTCCAGAGACGTCGTCGATCCGACGTGAGTTACACTGGTGCTTCCTTAACAATGTCTACATATTGACCGCTAATGCACTTCGTAATGTTCCGCTTGTTAGAACGAAGTCAACAACAACAAAAAAAATTTACCGCGCCTTCTAACTTTTTCTGTTGCAGATTCTCGAAGACATTAACTTTTATGTTTCATGAGGATTTTCAGCCCAGGAAATCTGCTCAAGTACCGATTCCAAGAAATCCGCCGTTGGTATTAAATATTCCAAGAGGACCACATTACGCAATGAGGCTTCTTGGGAGTTACACTACAGCTTCACAGACGGAATGATCATAAAGTTCTACAAGGGGATATCCACCAGCATTGTTTAGGGTCACTCTTGGTAACAGCATTCGAAAGCTTGAAAACAGATAATAGAAGAGTGGAAGCCGATGTGAAGTTGAAGCACGTTTTTTGCAAATGTACGGTTTTCATTACATAAAGTAGGAGTCATGCAGAACAAATCGATCATTTTCGACGATATGCTTGAATTGATTTTTCCCACTGTATCTGGAAGAGGAAAATTTAATTAAGAAACGGATTTGTTTGACATGCCCTCAATTCACCAGATACCTCTGAATGTTTCAGTTGTGTACATGTGGATCGAAAAGTGATCAGGTATTCTGATGGATTTTTCGATTTTTGCTACTTTAACGCACGCCTCAGAGGTGTCAGTGCCAACGAACGTGGTAGTGAGACGACGACGTTGCGTGTATTTGTTGGCACATAGCAGAGAAATGGTCCCGTATGCGCCAAAAATCAAATAGGCAAGTCAACAGATTGCTTAGTACTAATGCACGAGTGCCATCGTATAGGGAATCGCACAGGATTTGAGACGGACGGCTTACACTCGGTCACCATTAGACTCAGCTTTTTTTACTGTATATTCTTTCCTCATGGCAGGATGTTATGTGAAATGCAAGCAGAATGTTTACCTTTTTAAATTTATTGTCTACTACAAATTCCAAGGCAGGGTATTGTGTGAAATCGACCACAACGATACTGAGGTATTCGCAAAACGTGGCCAGATTGGACCACGATTTCCTTTCCAGGCTCGCACATTACGCATTGCGCCATGGACGCCTTGCTCTGCGTTTCTCAGCTAGTTTTCTATCTACCAATGCCATCAGCACCAAGATAGGGAAATCGTTGTTGAATCTGTCCCCGGGATCCAAGTTTTGTGAACAACTTAGCATCGTTGCTGTAGATTTCGCATATAACCATAATGATGCTGAGATATTTTGCAAAACTTGGACCACAGGTCAAATTCCAGCCTGTGATTACCCTTTCCAGGGACTCATGAGTTACCCACTGCACCACTGAGACCTTCGCTTTGCTTTTCTCTCAGCCAGTTCTTTAGCCTAACGGTTCCACCAGCTAGCCCAGCATTACCTGTCAAGCTGAGGCTGCAGTAGGTATCACATGAGCCCGTGGAAAGAGTAATCGAGGCATCGAATCTGACCAGAGGTCCAAGTCTTGCGAATATCTCGGCGTCATTGTGGTTGTATTACACTATCAACATTATTTTGAAATTTTACAAAAGTTCTTCACTAGAAATATGGGACTTGCATGTTGTCTCTAATGAAACCGGGAAGTGATAAAGTTCTGCAACGATGCATGAACGAATTAATTGCATGGCAGCCAAATCAGTAGACGATAACTTAGAGAAGTTTTGTGATAGACATGATACGGTCACTAACTAATGAAAAATTAACTCTTTTAATTTTCTGAAGTAGGTTTCACTTATCGTTCTTCTTACAAACCCGGTAGGTTATGACATCTTAAAATACCAATTTTGTGCAATAATACAAATATGCTTTCTGAGGCGCGCGTGTGGCGCAATGCTTGGAGGCGCCACTGCGACACACACGTGGAATGAATTCCGCGCCCATAGCCCACCAAGCCTTCCATCCCTCCGGGGTTGGCAAATTAGTGCAAGACTTGCCTAGAAAGATAGCAGCACTGACTCGATAAATCGGTAGGCCATCGCGAGTGGGTAAAGGCTAGATATGCATTCAATCACCTCCAACGATACTCAATGAAGTCGAATGCATGTTGCATCCCTCAGGGATTGATCAACGCCGAGAGCTTTATCCCTTTATCCCTTTATCCCTTTATCCCTTTATCCCTTTATCCCTTTATCCCTTTATCCCTTTATACCTTTATCCCTTTATCCCTTTAATACAAATATGCTTAGCCTTTGTTGAAGTTTTAAGGAAAAATCTTATGTGGAATAGCAGTTTTAACCCACGTGCTGTTATGAATTCTTTACACATCGTGGTGAAGAAACAAATGTAGGAGAGCTATCTGTTTAAAACAGAAATCAAAGCGGCCTATACAAAACACATTGAAAAGGACAAGAACATCGTGGTGTCGTGCACACTTTGTCGACAACGCCAGTTTGTGAGATGGCTTTGCAAAAAATAGAGTATTGTGGATTTTTATATTATTGTGGATTTATAAAAATATTGTGGATTTTTTAAAGGAAATTCATAGAAGAAATCCATAGAGGAAATCCAGAACAGAGAATCTGAGCGATAAAAAACAACTCTTACAATCATTTGACAGTTGGATTTCGGCCCATGGGCCCTGGAAGGAAAGGAAGACATGTTCAGTTTTTCTCAACAATTTTTCTTTCTGTCGTTTGATATTGAATGGGTAATTGGTTGGCGCACAACTTGGTTTACATCACGAGCATTTACGAACGGAATCTTTTACCTTCTACAAGTTACAAAGTTTTCTTCGTCTAAATATCTCGCATTGATCTGTTTGTCCTTGTTTCTAATACATGCAATCTGTTATCGATAAGTGAGTTTTTAGATCAGTGTGAAAGAAATGAGTGCTGCAGTTGGTGTATTACTGGTTTACCAGATTACCCCTGTGCAATCCTAGTTAGTGTCGTTGTCAGGTTCTTATCGCAGAATCATTAGCCGCAGGTAGTCGTTATGGAGTAGCCACATTGCTATTCACTTTCTGCTAGAACAGCCGTGGAGGCTACCATTGTGATTGTAGTTTGAAATGTAGCGCATCTCGGCCGAGACGATCTTTAGTAACGGATGAAAGAAACTTCTAGTCGACGCCTAGGAACTCGAAACCATTACAGCACGACATTTAGAAAAACGGAAAAAAAATTAAAATAAGAAATTTCGCTTTTATTTCATATACAATACGAGAATTAAACGAAAAGTGAACTCATGCCAAAAGATCCACACTTTCAGCTATCATTATATTTTCGACAACAGTGCGCATGATGCAAAGAATCATGTGAGTATTCGGTTATTTTTTCCTTTTGCTTCTCACAATCAGTTTGTTTCCATAATTACCCACCTATTGAAAAGTTTACACTTCAAGTATCCCGTACTTCCCACTAATCAAATCCATCAGGCTGTGTTCTAGAGTAAGGGAACCTGGAGTTACATGGTGGCATGGTAACCGTGTTTGCTCAAACTACAAACAACAGCTCACAATGTCAGCCTAGGCAAAGTTTGGGCGCTGTGCCACCTTTTTGCTCTCAGATGCAGATTAAAATAAAAATCTTAACAAGTTCTTAGTGTACTGTGGATAAGTGAATATGTGGAATAGGACTATGTGGACTAGCGAAAATTGGTTGAAGATCGAGCTCAGTTTATGGCGCCCCTATGACGGTGGGCTATAGTGAAGGGTCGAGCTCCATATGAAAAAAAAACCGGAAACATTCAGTATGCTGCTTTATTAAGGGTCAAGCTCAATGTAATAAGACCCGTATTCTTCTCCACAGCGTCAAAATACACTGCACGGCGGTACCAAGATCTCTCAGATCCGAATGTATTAGCCCTGTACAAACTGTATCGTCAAGAACGGATCACGCCACGTGCAAAGGGATACGATTTACTCCACAATTCACGTATAAATAAGGTGCGCCTCAATAGACATTTTATTTTTGTTGGATCTCTTGTCTAATTGCTTATATGCATAATAAAACATACTAGGGCTTGGCGTTCTCCCTTGAAGAACGTCATTATCTCGGTCTTCATGGTCTTCTTCCTCCAACGTTTATGAGCGAGGAGCAACAAGTTTACCGGATCATGAGCTATATTCGTCAACTACCGGACAACATTTCAAAGTACGTTATTTCGTGATTGGACTGACTTTTACAAGATTCCATGCTTCATGCTATAGAGATATTGAAGATAATAAACAGACGCATGTGCTTTGGCCCAGCAGTACGTTTTCATCCGCCCACCACATAAATAGCGTTAACACAAGGCAACGTGCTTCATATCTCATTATTTATTCCATTCGAATGAAGACGCGTTTATAGGATTGTAGTTAGAGGTGTCTTTGACACACAGAGTCACTGATCGCACCAAGCATCCCAGGCAAGCCACGCACACTAAATTCTTGGTGTCGGTTTGGTTCAGACCTGTCTGATGGGAAGTAACAGGAGTGATGTGATATATCCGTGGGCGCCACGTGTCATTGTACAGACGAGATATGCATTCAGTCACCACTGCGATGCTATGAATGGCGTCGAATGAATACAGTACTTCTACCTAATAGCTTAATGCTCCATGCTTTATTCTTCTGTCTCTGGAATAAGTGGGAGAGACCCACAGAAAAGAATTTTTCTACTCTTTGTGGATCAACTCACCCAAATAAACTTTATTATTCAAAATAATGCTATAAAAATATCAATACCATAACACAACCACAGTGGTGCTGAGATATTTGCAAAACACCGGGCCGCAGGTGCTTGCGGTGGTGAATGAATACGCTATTACCCTTTCTGGGGATAAAGTGTTCACCGCCACACTATGCCGATCGTTCGCTTCGCCTGTCTCTCAGCTAGTTCTGTCGATCAGTGCCATCAGCAATCGCCCGTCAACGGCATTGATCTGGGCAGCCCAAATCGGCATTGAACCCTATTAAGCTGAGACTGTAATTGAAATCACAATATTAAGTTCTTATTTGCTAATTACAACAGTTTTTTTAAGGTAAGGTTTTATGCGTAATACAACCATAGTGGTGCTGAGATATTTACAAAAGTCCGGACCTAGACCGCAGGTGTCGTGGTGAACATTTTAGCCCTCGGAAAAGGTAATAGCGTGTTCGTTCCCCACCGCAGACACCTACTGTCTGGGCTTTTGCAAATATCTCAGAACCATTTGCATTTCGCATAATACCCTACCATAAAAATTGTGGTGAGTAGCAAATAAAAAGTTAATAATGCTGTAATATTTTGTAGGTACGTTTTCTTGGATGAACTTCATGGCCGGACAGAAAGGCTTTATTATCGTGTAGTATGTGAGAACATCTCAGAACTAATGCCTATTGTATATACGCCCACTGTCGGTTTGGCATGCTTGAGGTTTGGTGCCATTTATCGTCGACCGAAGTGAGCGCTACTAGTATTATGAAACCATAAAGTCTATGAAACTGTCACATTCCAAACACTGTTTCAGGGGTATCTACATAACCATTAACGACAACAGTATAAGTAAAATTCATCAGATTTTGTGTAATTGGCCTGAACGCGATGTGCAGGTGGGTGCCCGCTTGCGTTAAATGGATCGACTTTTACACCTTGATGATCATCACCACTTAAACTAGTAGCATAACTTGCTAAATATCGCGCGATTATTTAAGTCTTCAATGAAAAAGCGCTAGCCACATCTAGTTTTTTTTTTATCTATATCATCGGCTCTATACTCTCTTATTGTCAGTGGTAAATCTTACTTTTTTTTTTTACTAAGTTTACCCGCAGGAGGACGATCGCACAGTAGTAGTGATGTCGATCATCATTGTGAGGAAACGAATGGAATGTGGGACTTGGTGGATCTCTGCGTTCTGATTATAATAATTTTGTCTAAACGTGTAAAAATGTCTAATTAACCAGAATTTTGCTGCCGTATGACGACGACAGCAGAAGTTCTAGGTCATAAAATGGTTAGGCATTCTTTTAACATAAACTACTTAATATTTTATATCGGATAGAATTAGTTATACATAGGCTGTCGTTGTGACTGATGGGGAGCGAATTCTTGGCTTGGGCGATCTCGGTTGTTATGGAATGGGAATACCAGTAGGAAAACTGGCACTCTACGTTGCCTTGGCCGGAGTGCAACCACAATGGTGTCTGCCAGTTCTAATCGACGTCGGCACCAACAACGAGGTTAACTAGACTCAGATTGGTCGTAATTCATTGGCATACGTGAAAATTTATCTCTTTGTTTAAAGAACAGCATGAATTTAGATTACCGTAAATTAAATTTGAAAACAAAAAATCGATGACACCCTGTGATAAGCAGGAAATCTTTGAAAATTTAGAAACATATTGAAGATCCGCTCTACATTGGTCTTCGACGAAAACGTGTTCGTGGTGAAGAATATGACACCCTCATTGACAACTTCATGAAGGCGGTTACGAAGCGGTAAGTGTTTCTCAACATTTTGCCGATTCATTTAAAAACATGCAATGATATACATTCTCAAAACAGCTTCTCTTCCTCGCTTTTTCAATTATCTACAGATATTTTGCAAAACTGACCGCAGGCGTTTGCGGGTGGGAAATGAAGGCGCTATTCTACTTTCCGGTGGCAAAGCGTTCACCACCAAATCGTGCCGGTCCTTCGTTTCGCCTGTTGCTCAGCTAGTTCTATCGACCAGACCATCAGCAATCACCTGTCAACGGAATTGATTTAAGAAGCCCAAATCGGGAACGAACCCAGTTAAGCTGAGGCTGCAGCCTAAATCACAATGTTATCTTTTATTTATTATCTACATCTATAGACATTTTTCTTATGAGAAATCCAAACCGATTAGTAGTGAAGACCGGTGATGGCGTTTGCATGTGAACCCTAAGTGGATAAAAGTCAAACCAAACCTGACTTTGAAGTTGGCTCTGGAAGCAAGTGAATTAAGGAGATAAGTAATGCATGAAAGCTTGCTTATGTTAGTCTTCTACAAGTAAGCTGACAGCTGCTCTTGAGAAGCTCAGCTACCTGTTTAACTCCTTCCCGCGACAGAGTCCCTCAGAGTTACTTGTAGCAAAAAAAAAGTTAACAACGCTCCACATAAAAATTATGGCGTTCTCCATACCTACAAGAGAGCAGAACCTCTTAGAGCAACTTTATCTGTGACAGAGATGAATTAAAATCTTTAATGCCATCCACCAGAGTCATTTTGGTCAACGGGGATAGGAGTGGTGCGAATGATTAAATCTTTCTTACCATTGAAAATTGTGTTTTGGACAACGCCCGTTAAAAGTTTTGTATGCATAATATAACATCTACACTTGGAATCTATAGAAAATTATGCCTCCTTGCCTAACTTGTACGACGAGTACTTGTGGCGAGTACTCGCTCTTTTTCGTGAGGCATCATCATTTAAACTCATGGCAGAAAGTTGTTGTCTAGAGTCTGATGTATTGGTATTGTCGATAGTAGCGATATGAAGTCGTATCGATCAGCCAGAGCAATGTACAATCTACTGAAACAAAACTATTTTGTACGTTGACCTCTGCCATTCAAACTCGTAGTCGTGTTCAGGAAACTAGGATAATGACGTTGTAATCACCACCAACACTTAGTGCTCATGGCAAATAGTGATTACTCAGTGGATTAAAAGCAACGGTGAAAAGCTTTCTGTAAACCATAAAAGCGATGGGACGCACAGATAATGACGCGTAAAGACGTTAAAAAGCACCCGATAAAGGTTAAAGGATAAAGCTCTCGGCGTTGATCAATCCCTGAGGGATGCGCCATGCATTCGACTTCATTAAGAATCGTTGGAGTTGATTGAATGCATATCTGGCCTTTACAATGACTCACGGTAGCCTGCCGATGTATCGAGCCAGTGTTGCTATCCTCCCAGACAAATCTGGTACCAATTTGCCGACCCCGGAGGGATGGAAGGCTTGGTGGGCCATAGGAGCAGGGATCGATTCTACGTGCGTGCTGCAGTAGCGCCTCCAACCACTGCGCCCTCGAAAAACTACCCGATAGGGAATAAAAATGTTGAAAAGTGAAAAGAGTTCGGTGAAGTTTTTGTTAAAGCGAAACTGTTCAGATTCGGAAACCAAACACTGATTCAGTTCGAGGACTTTGGCTTTGATAACGCTTTCAGACTTCTAGACAAATACAGAGAGCACTATTGTGTTTTTAACGACGACATCCAGGGCAAGGACGATTTAACTATTTATGTTTATCGATTGCCATTCAAAATTTTCCACCTGAATATCAGGAACTTATTGCTCATATTAGTTGACTGTTGGTAGCGATAAAGAGCACCTTTCAACTTATTTCCTCTGTGTATCCCAATCTTACTATACTATTTTTCATTGGAGTCCTTAGGGCTTCACAGATTCCTCATTTTTGGAAAACTGCGATATCGATTCCTCGTGAAAGAATGACGTAGATGTGCCAGAGAAATTCGACCAATATGTGTATTTTGCACATGCTTTATACACGTTAAGACGAAACCGATGAAATCTCTCGATTTTGAACTCTAGGAACAGCTGCAGTTACTGTTGCTGGCTTACTGGCCACAATGAGGATTACTAAGAAGAAAATCGTTGAACAAACGTTCCTCTTGCATGGAGCAGGCTCGGTACGCAGACATCTTTTAGTTTGATGACGTCGACAAAATATTACGAGCTTAAACCGCAACATCGACAGAGGATTCTTTCGTGTTGAATAAACCATATTCGCCTTCCATCTACGCTAAAGTCGATCCTTCGACCTCCAGCAATGGATAGGCGACTAACCTCAACATTCTGCCAAATTGATAATGATCTTGTCGTGGAAGAAAGATTTTGAACCCGTGTAGATATGGCCACGAAACCACAAATCATCACCTCATGCGAATGTGTTCTACTCTGTTTATGTTGATTAACTACGGCCAATGTGTAGTTTACAAAAGTTTTGAAGTTTTGCGGCATGAAGCAAAGCCGCATATTCGGTATCGATTGTTAAACACCCTTCTCATAGATAATGATTGGTTTACTTATAAACTTATATGAAGTTGTTCAACTCTCAACTGTCGTTTCACTGATTATCGAGTAACTCTAGCGCTATACTATACAAGAATAGTATAATGGGTTTCAGCCGCTTTAGGGTGTCGTTGAGCATCACATATTCCGTTTGTGCATGAGATCTGGAGGAATTCAATCGCTAACGGCTCCTGTCCATCTGTTGTCATTCATACGCATTGCATGCCCGGCCCACCTTATCCTCGACAGTTTGGCGTATACAACGGTATCTTTGATTTTTGACCGTTGAAAGAGAACGAAGCTGAGAAGAGAAGCCTTCACCCACTTGGTGATACCAAATACTCCTAGCATCGTCGTTTCGGCTGCACGGTGGATAATGCTGATTGATCTCACATCTTGCTTACCTAGCCCCTAAGTTTCTGACGCATAGGTTACGGCAGGAAGTATCGTTGACTCGAAAAGTGGGCATGGAGTCGGGTATTCTTTGTTTTCTCAGCCACATCCACGGTGTTTTTCAAGGCTTTCTAAGGAGCTCGCTTCCTGTTGCTCCACTCTAGAGCTAGGACATTTATCATGGTTATTTTTCGACCCAGATAGACGTAGCTGTAAAATTCTGACAGACCCGTAACGTTGAGCATAAATGGGGTATACGAAACCAATCCTTTCCTTAGGAACGTCGTTTTTATCAAATTTGGTCGAAGACCAAAAAAAAACGCTTTATCGGAGTAGGTAAGCTTTCGTTCCATTTGGCTAATGCTTGGTGTTATAAGAACGATGTAGTCAGCAAAGCGAGGCGGTGTGATTGCTTCTTATCAACTTTCACTCCCATGCTCTTCTATTCCATTGCTCGCATGGCTTTTTCGAACATGGCAGTAAATAATTTTAGGGAGTTGGTATCGAATTACCTAACAACTTTTTCAACGTTTATGCTAATATCGTTGAAGGATATTGATATTTTGAATGCGTAGTTTTTTTGTTCAGCAATCGCGAGGTTGTTATACAGCATACATTTACTTCCATAGAAAAGCACACAATACAATACAACACAACAGTAGCTGACGTTTCGGCAGTATCGCCTTCTTCAGAGCCGCTTTTTTACATGACTTCCAATGAGGAAGGTTAGAACAGCTGATTATAGCCGCATATGGTTGATATTTTGGTTGTAAAATTTTGGTGCAGCTCACGAAGAATATATATTGAGCAGAGACTCCCTGAGCGTCCAGGGCTTCCATGGTTGCCTCTACCTCAACTGAGAAAAAAGCTTTCTTTAAATCGATGAAAGTGAGAAACGGCGATCTTTTGTACTCTTGCGATACTTCAATGAGTCTTGTTATCGTGTGGATGTGGTCCACCATACTGAATCTTCTTCACAATCCTAATTGTTCACACAGCTATTTTTTGTCCAGTGCTCTGCCAAGCCTGTTTATGATGCCTCGAGTTGAAAGTTTGTAGGCTGCCAACGGCAAACAAATTGGGCAGTAGTTGCCGATGTCGTGGAGGTCACTTCTCTTGAACAATAGCGTGGTCATGCTGGTCTTCCATTAAGTGGAAACCTTGCATTCAGATAGGTAGCGTGTGAAAAGCTTAGCCAGTGTGTATACGAGAACTGGCGGAAGGTTTTCAGGTGTTCAGATCTTGTCCTGTCTAGACCAGGTGTTAGTCCATCTTTCGTCGACGAAATACCATTTCCTATCTTGGAAGGGGAACCTGTGGAACGACATATCTGTCCTCCGCCTCTTGGTATGGTGCAGGAGCACGTGGCTAGTAGATCCGAGTAGTAATCATTTTCATCTCGTTCTTGTAATTAGCGATGTTTTATTGGGTTTTGCAGGTATTCTCCCAAGTATCTGTAACAACGACCATAACTGCTATTCCTTTTCCTTCCGTTCTTCTCGCATCACCTTTCCATGTTAACCTGAAAGTTCGGGCGTCAATCGGTGGTTGCTTGTAACTGGCGCGATTTTAAGTTAACGTAATAGCCCAAGTTTTTCTGGAGGCAAACGGTTTTTGGTGACTTTCGAACTTTCAGTTTTCAGAGTGCTAACGTAAAAATGATGAATGATCCTATCGTGTCTCTCGTCGATGTTACCAATAGCGGTATCTTCCCAAGAGCGACTAATGAACTGAAAAATCCCAGTTTAAGGCAGTTTTGGGATTCCATTTTAGAACTGAGCGGCTTTCTTTTCTTTTTGCGAGAAATGGAAACTTGCGTCGAGGAGGCGACGGTCTGATCCCGTGTAAAACTTTAGAATGAGAGCAACTGTTGGGCAAAACCTTCGGTTTACTATTATTTGGCCTGCTTCCTGTGATACTCTCCGTTGGGAGACTCTCACATCTATCTTCGTCTATCGAGGGAGGTGCTTCTGGGATTACGAGCTAACATGGATGCTCCTTGTTATCATGGTAAACTTAGGCAACCGCTCAACCTGCTCGTTTCATTCTAATCCGTGGTTCCCCATGTGGCGTTCTTCAGGCACACTTCTGGGTTCAATTATAGCGTAAAATCTCCAGTGATAATTTTAAAGATCGTATATTGTTCTTTGTAGAACTTCTTCAAATCCATATAAAACGCTTCGACTTCTTTTTCGTCATAGTTTGATGTCAACACGTCAGCGAGGAAGATTGTCAACGCCGTTATTGATGAACATCTCTTCTAACTTAATTGTCCGATTCTGGTTGGCATCTGTTGGAATTCGGCGATGTTCATTGCCAAAGTATTGTTGACAAGGATGCCGACGCTGCTAACTTCTCTACTATCGCATGTTTCGATGAGCTGCTCTTATCGGTAGCCGGCGATGCTTTCTCGTCTCAGCCAGTTCGATTATTATGCCGCACTTTATCCTTTGTGCCTGCATGACCAGGTCCTTGGCAGACGTTTCCGATTTAAGTGAACATACATTGTATATACATTAGCCATTCACCTTAGCTTTTCGATGTTTAGACAGCTTAGAAGTGCTCCGAGATTTTAGCATTCTTCCTATACTCATTCCAGCCCACGTTAACGGGTGCAGTACTCTTTCTGGTGTCAAAGCAATGAGGCTCATTTGCCTCACCGTGTCGGCTAAGTTTTTAGAGGTAGCGCGTCCAAAGCAGCGATGATTCGATTCGAGTGCCAACAGTAGTTGGTTCTTAGGAGTTAGCCTTCGAGGTGGTAGCATCGAGTCGAATAGGATAGAATCGAGTAGACTGTCACTGCGCGATTGACGTTTGCGAAAACTCCGCAAGAGCAACTGTTGTGAACTCTGGAATTGAATCAACGTAGCTTTGAAGAATAAGATATTGTTGATATTTTAACTTCAGCAAACATTTGTAACAATGTTTACAAACATATCAGTAAACCGAGGCATTCCATACTTTACATAACTGTTCAATAGGTAGAAATATTTTCAACAAAAATGCCAACTCCTTCAACATTTCTTGTAGTTGTACGACACAGTTGCAGACCTCTTTATCTGCATAGTAACAATGGTTCACTGCGGAAAGAACTTTTGGAGGCTTTATTGTACAAGGTATTAAGGCTGCTTTGGGAATCGCTGAATTGATGGTAAAGTACATGGTGATGGAAGAAGGTGCTACTGAAGAAAAGGCCTACGAGAGAATTTATATGAATGACATCTACGGTCTACTGACGAAGACCCGACCCGAGAAGATGACGGAACGTCAGCAACAATTCGCAAAAGTAAACTCTCAAACATGTTTGTATTCCAACGTGTTATGGTAAAAATTTCAGCTCTGTGCAAAATATGGTAGTTGATTGCCTTGGTAAAACATTAGGTTCATCAATCAAACTGCCTTATGCATTTGCAGAGTTGCGGTCAGTAGAAGGTTAGCACAGAGCGGTTGAAGAAGTTAATGCGATAGTATAACAATAATTGTAAGAACGTCAGTTAGCAGTGGTGTCTACGCTTGCCACCAATCCTACCATGACTTCTAAAATGTTGCGAACTTAACACTGGAAACATGACGAATTGTGTGATGTCCCAATAAATATTCTCTTCATGCAGGATATACCGGCGTGCAGAGACCTGCTGGAGATGATCAAGATCGTCAAACCGAATGGACTCATTGGTTAGTGCAAAAGCGGAACTATTAAGCATTTCGTGATTTATAAGTTTGTTTACCAACATTGATTCGTTGCTGACCATTTTCAGTTTTTTCTATACGCGACTTTGCTATACATACTAAGCGGAGTTTGTTTTGCATAATTTGCACTAATGAGCGATGGGCGGGTGTGGCGCAGTGGTTGGAGTCGTCCAACAACATACACGCAGAATCGATTTCCATGCCCATGGTCCGCCAAGCTTTCCATCCCTCCAGGAATCTGCAAAGTGGTACCAGACTTGTCCAGGAGGATAGCAGCACTGGTTCGGTACATCGGTAGGCCACCGCGAGTCATTGTAAAGGCTAGATATGCATTTAATCACCTCCAAACGATGCCTAATGAAATCGAATGCATGGCGCATCTCTCAGAGATTAATCAACGCCGAGAGCTTTATCCTCTTGTATTTTTAATTTGCACTACGTATTCTGCTTATCTACTTTTAGAGGACCAAGTGCTTTCCATAATTCCTCCTTGTATTCGAGCATACTTTAGTACATCCTTCGTTAGTTTCCATCAACCTCTCGTTGTGCAGAAGACTTTTCTCACTTGTTAACTATGACGTGTATCGCACTTTCTATTTGAAATACCTGCTTCCATAATGCTTTTGGAAAGATGGTGGCCAAGGTATCCTTGACGACTCCTGCTAACTGGTCTGTGAACTCAACGTAAACCCACGGATACCTTGTAAAGGTATTTTAGCACAGCTAAAGGGCAGTTAACGCTGTATTGAACAGTCAATTTACCGAGGGTTTTAGTCGAAGCATGTGCAGGATATGGTTATTTCAGGCATATATGCAAGAACGCCGGTGAATATATGCATATGCATTGGTGCACACAGAATAAATAAATGGATTAATAAGTTAATGTTTTCTTCTTGAGCAATCACGAAGTTGTTATTAACAGGGTTTATTCGATACTGGCCGACTGGCCAGTGTTTCGGCGGTTTCGCCTTCTTCAGAACTTGGAAAAATCAATTTGACACGTAGTTCACTTAGCCAAGTACTGTCATAACCTCTCAACCAGAAAAATCAATACGTAGATCTCATACGTATAGTAAGCAGCTTCTTTTAAGCAAACACCGTTTTGTTCTTTCCAAATCTTCCAATTATTGTTGAAAACCAACCGCAGATTTTTCATTAGTGATGCATGTCCCTGACTTAGGTCGGCTAAGCGGACCGAGGTATTGGGCGAGGTCAACCATGATAACAAGCATTAAATTGAAACAAAACGCGCCACTAGCCACGCATAACACAGAACGGCATAATTTGAGAAGTTTCTGAAGAAAAATGAACAACCATCACACAGAAATCTAAAACATCGGCATGCCAAGCTCTTGAAACGGTTTGGATAAATCCAAAAAATTCAAGAATGGACTTCAACGAAAAGTACTTCGTGATCAGGAGTGACCTACCAGACTGATTTTTTAACCTGAGTCAGACCTAGTTCTCACCTATGTAAGATTGTGCGGCTCGTCTCTAACTATGACTAGAAGACTTATGAAAAACAAAACAGTAAGTTACAACCACAAGGATGCTCATATATGGGCAAAACTCAGAACCTCATATAGGCTTTGAACCCGCTGCGCGACTACTCTTCCCCGGGGATTATTTGCTATCCATCACATCAATCATGGCCCACCCTAGCATTTCTGCGGTTGTAGTTTACATTTCAAATACCATGTCATTAAAAAAGCAGTGAATAAAAGTTAAACATTGTGGTTTAGAATGATTTTTGACTCGGTTCAATGTAGATTGCCTGTTAGTTTGACTCTTCCAGGCTCTGGAAAAGGCAAAAATGCCAAAACGTCAGCGAGTATTGAGAAAATGTTTTTGTTAAGAACCTCGTCTCTGCTCAAGAAGAAATGTATTGAGTAATGCGGAGGCTAATATGAGGTTGCTTATGAAAAATCCACTTTGTTATATAAATTGATCTGGTGCGACGAAAACCGAAAGTATGTCTCAGGATTTCAACTTTGTTCCACAGTAAGCGTGAACACACTCCATTTTGTTGGTTGATACTTAATGAAGTCGAATGCATGGCGCATCCCACAGGGATTGATCAACGCCGAGAGCTTTATCCTTTATCCTTTTTATTCAGCAGCCACGTAAAACCTAACGGTGCTCATGGCATTGTGACCGAAAGGGGTGATCTGTCTGTGTTTGGAGACAGGACAGAGAAGAAGAAAGCATAAAGAATAGCTTGCGATCTTTGTGATGAAAAGCAACGAAGTCAGCGTGTTGTAGGTGTGTCGACACAAGGTGGTGCATTTACTGAGGAAATAATCGAGGAGATGAGCAAAATCAATGAGCGTCCGATCGTTTTTCCGCTTTCCAATCCAACTGAAAAAGCTGAATGTACATTCGAAGAAGCGGTTAAAGCCAGTGATGTATGTGTTAAAATTTAGAAGCTTTTTTCGTGAAAACTTTCTAGAGCTGATATCATAGGAGATGTTGAACAGATTAGCCTTACATAGTGATGGTAGGATTTGACAGATGATATATAAATCGATCTTAGCGTTTGACACGAAAAAAGTATAAAATTTAGAAGCGCTGTAAAGTTTTAGCTTTGCACCATAATAATTAGTGAACGTGTAGCGTAGTGGTTAGAGGTGTCTCACAGTACACGTGTAGCTAGTTCGCTTTGTGTCTTAGGCTGATCAAGCCCTCTGTCCTTCCGGGGTCAGCAAATTGCTGCCATACTTCTTTAGGAGGATTAAAGCACTGTTTTGATGTATTGAGAGGCTAATGGAAACCACTGCATGGACTAAGTAGACATATACTATAAATATATTGTGCCTTTACGAGTTTACGAATGGAGGCAAATGTATGTCACATCAACCGAGTACTGATCACCACCGAATGCATCATTTCCTGTCGTTTTGCGACCTGTTTGCGATAAAAATTCATCTAGCTTTAAACGAAATGTAACGCAGCTATTCAAATGCATTGTTATGTCTAGGACAGCAGCGAATAAAACCATAAAACATCCGCTGTTTACTAACCCCTGAGAGATATGCTGTGCATTCAACCTTGTCAAGCAATTTAGAGCGACCAATTTTATATTTACCCTAAACTACGACTCTTGGTGAGCTGCTAGCGTCATTCAGTATTTTTAGCATTACGAAGTCTTGAGAAATGAATGACTTGCCGAGCCATAGGCGTGGGATTGAACTAGTCACCGTTTCGGAGCTTGTGAATTGTACACCTCTAACCATTGCACCGGACACGTCCTATATATGAGAGAATGTTATTGTACAATAAAGTATTTGTTGTGTTATATAGTGCCATGCTGATTTCACGTTTATACTTTAATCATTTAATTAAGGGCCGAGTGTTATTCGCCTCTGGTTCACCGTTCCAGAAAATTGAGTACAAGGGAAAAACTTTTAAACCAAGTCAAGGCAATAACTCGTACATCTTTCCCGGTGTTGGTTTAGCCGCTGTTTTATGGAAGGCGAAAAAAATACCTGACAACGTGTTCATTATTGCTGCAAAGGTAAGTCGCCTTATTTTCAGCAACCGGAAACTTTGTCTAGTTTAAATATTTTTTGTGAGGAGAATAATCGGAAATCATAGACGAGCAGCACAGGCGTGCTCTATCTTTGAAATGGCAACAGTTGTCTATGTATTTGCTAGTATGGAGAACAACAGAGTGTCGTTCATTTTTGGGCAACAGAGTGTCGTTGTTTTCTATGTGTCTGGCTTTCGTATGCGTCGCACACCTTGCCGTAGGTGGCTTTGTGCTCTTGAAAGTTAGAGAGCCTTATATGAGTAACGAAGTCGGTCCCGAGAATGCTCAAGCGCAAGCGATCTCACATTTCATTGAGTTTATCTCTTATTGAATTTGTGTTCATAATAAGAGCAATTTTGAGGCATACCTCAAACACATTTAGTATTTAGGCATGTGCTTCTATGGTGACCATAGAGTCTCTAGAAAAATTTGGTCGGATCTATCCTCTTCTGCAGGATATCCCAGAATTATCCGTGAAAATCGCAATGGAAGTCAGTCGCTCTTCTTGCCGTCTCGAATATACAATAGTAATAAAAATGAAACAAAGCCTAAAATAATGGGAAGGACTGGAAGTTGTTATAGGCTTGCGATTATTTCTACAAGGAGAATTTAGCAACACTTCATCCGAGGCCGGAGAATGTGGTAAATAGTTCATTAATTCTGAAAACGTGTGAGTAAGAAACTTGGAAACAGACTTGGCGCAATGGCTGCAGATAGAGTACTGAAGAATTGAACCAGTGCTGTCCAACATCGATCGGCAATGAACGGTAACACCTCGTTCTCGGACATGAAAGCGAACAATATGCAAGCAGCGTTGACATCAAGTTAACTGCGAAGTTCTCTCATTCCTTGCCGCTGTTGCTTTTCATTATCTGTGTCGATTTATACTGAACTGGAGGCAGTTCATTTCACTTGATGATGATGATGATGAATATTTCAGGAAATGTACGTACGCCATCAGATTTACTCAACAAGTTATGATGACGTCGTCAGCGAAGCTTACAAATGGCCGGAAAAGGACTCAGAGCAAGGTTATCACAATGTGCCTAAACTCCAGCGATATTCATTAGACGACGACGATTAGATCTAAACAATTCGTTCGAAATCTTGTCTATGTCTATCTCAAAGAGTAATAATACTCCTCACATATTTAAAGCGATTGCATTAGGATCCCTTAGGTCATCGTTTACGTCAGCGTATTTTCGTGTGATTGTGCTCTGAAATAAATGTGGAGAAGGTATTGTTTCAATACGATTACAACTTAGTTCCCAGGATCGGCTTCCTATTTTCGTCGGCACTGGTTTATAAATGCGCCGTTTTATTCTTTACTTCCGTGCAAAAAACACATACAACACTGACAAGTGGTCTTTAAATTTGCTTATTCTTCAACTTCTCGTACACCACAATTTTGTGCGGCTGTGAAGTTAGAGAAAAACATTCTATTGCGATAGTGACATCCATAACATCGTCCGAAAACATGCAGAATTTTGCATCGATTTGCACGTTAGGGACCTGCTGTGTAAAGATCTAGGAAAAGGAGGAGCTGTTAATCCCGTCACCTCTCGAATTTCATTTTCAATCGATTTTTATTTTCTTTTTGACTTGATAGCGGAGTCGATCTTATAGCTCATACAAACTGCCTGCGATCTTACGCACGGTTGCCTTGAAAACAGATTGTGTTTGTAAAATATTTGGTAAAATAATACTTAAACATATACTGTAATACCCTATTCTACTAGTGAACACGCGTTCTTAGGCATACTCATGCCTCCAAGTGCTAAAGTTACTTAAAAGCTGGATAGTGGAACCGCTGAAGAAACGAAATCACATGAAACCAGAACAAGTTGGGCATATAGTCAATGGTAAATACGTATCAAGACATAAATGCCGTACTGCACGACCACCGCCTTGTAGAAAAAGTGGGAGCGGGGAACCCACTGAGTGTTAATGGATCAAGGGAGACGTGAACCAAAAAACCACAATTCTTGGAGTTCAGAAAACTGGCATCGAATTTGTTGGAAGAGAAATTTCTCTGGTCTATAAATTCCTGCAACTGCTTCTTGTAAGCACTTTGGAATGCTTTTAGACAACTATCCAGAAAATAAATTCGACAAGTGTTTTCCTGAG
>MQTX01000110.1:6687-63686 GCA_009735665.1 Angiostrongylus cantonensis | reverse complement strand
ATATATAAACTTTGTTTTCTTGTTCAGCAATGGCGAGGTTGTTTTCCGCGCATTCAATGTATATGGTTCCTTAAATTTATATTAATCTAATCTATCTTAATCTTTATTAATAAAAAAGGATAAAGCTCTCGGCGTTCACTAATCCCAGAGGGATGTGCCATTCATTCCACTTCACTAAGCACCATTTGGGGGTGATTGAATGCATATCCGGCTTTTACAATGACTCGCGCTGGCCTACCGATGCATCAAGCCAGTGCTGCTATCCTCCCAACCAAGTCTTGTACCAATTTGCCGACCTCGAAGGGATGGAAGGCTTGGTGGACCTGGAGTGCCGAGGTCGACCCTATGTGTATCGCAGAGAGCGTCTCAAACCACTGCGTCACACGCCCCCGACGACCCGTCGATAATATATAAACAGCCAACCGATATTTTATATTTTAGCACAATGTATAAATTATATTTTATAAATATAATTTATATATTGTGCCAATTTTTAAACTATTCTCATATTCCGGGCGAGCGTGGCGCAGTGGTTGGTGGCGCCACTGCGACACGCACATGGAATCGATCTCTGCGCCCATGGCCCACCAAGCCTCCCATCCATCCATGGTCGGAAAATTGGTACCAGACTTGTCTGGGAGGATAGCAGCACTTGTTCGATACATCGGCAGGCCACCGCGAGTCATTGTAAAGGTCAGACATGCATTCAATCACCTCCAACGATACTTAATGAAGTCGAATGCATGGCGCATCCCTCAAGGATTGATCAACGCCGAGAGCTTTATTCTTTTATCTTTTATTCTCATATTCTTAATGGAAAGATAGCAATTATTTCTTTATATTTGCACATTTGAACACCATTAGTTAAAACATGCATTTAGTTGGTTCTACAAGATTTAGTGATGGTGGAGAGTAATACCCACCATTGTAACAGTTCTTGTTGACGTTGACCAAAACTCTTCAATTTTTTCGTGTGCTACTTCCAACGACGCAAATATCAAAAGCAAATCATGCGATCTAGGCAGATCTGACAATTTTTAAAACCATTTTAGTATCATTATCCTAATCGCGCCCTTTGTGAGAATGTCAAGAAATCATCTTTCGTTGTGTATATTACGACCGTTGATTTGGCATATCAAACACTCGCAGTGATCTGTCGTCACCCAAAGACAGCTAGTTGAGAAGCAACGATCATTTACTTCTTGATACATTTATTTGTATGGTCTTATAAACTGATCTTTTTGAGATGATGCTAAGTTGATATAGGTCTTCGTTGACCCACTCGAAACAGAATGGCTCTGGGGAAGCTGAGATCGCTGAAAAGGCAACCATCGACCAACAACAACAACAACAACAAAAACAACAGCAACGGCAAAACAACAGCAAGCGACAACAAGCGACAACAGAGGGCTACAGCGTAAGAATCTCAGAGCTTCCTTTTGCAAAGTCCGTCCATATCTCACTGACGAAAGAATCTCCTTGTCCACGCTTGGATTCATTTCATTCGGCTATTACTGTTCTCACAGGAGTAACTAAGATTTGTGACTGTAGTTGACGTAAAATGACTAGAGTTCACCTCGATTAGCAGCATCTTTCGAAAAGTATAACCTATATGTTTTAAGCTGCAATTTGTCTCGAACTAATGTTTGATGTCGCTAAGCTAATAAACAATAAATATCAGACAAATATTTCATTGACTTAAGAAATCCAAATGGGGGTCGATGAAAATAAAAGTCACCACGGCAAATTGCTCTTTAATCAAAACGGGATCTTTCATTTAATTCTATTAATGTAAGCTGATTTTACGTACTATGTAGATCCACGGATATTCTCGTTCGGTGCATTATCATTCATTAATCGTCCGCCGACTTAGCTTAATTTCCGTGTACGATCCGTTTATGCTTGACGATTTCTGTCTACTTTGTGAAGTTCGTTGAATGATGCTCAAACAGATCCTGCCTGAAACCCTGTAGTAGGTTCGTGAGACGTTCCCAGATGCTCACCACTAGCCGTCGACAACCTTTGTTGATCGGAGAGAGCTTTTCTGAGCCAATTCTGATACCATGTCGCTCAGACCAGTAATATGGAAGCCTTCAATTGCTCGGAGAGCGGTTGAACCAGTGGGTATCGTGCGTGTATTGTCAACATGTCCATTGCGCTGCACGTCCCTCAGTCAGATGAGAATCGCAGAAAAGACAATCATCATCCTAAGAGCTGGAGCGGTATGGAACGGTTATTTGTCATAGAACGTATCGAAAACATTAGAAGATTTGGCAATCATTTCGAAAGGTCGCGAAGACTCATTGGTGTGGTGTTTTCAAATGTGAACAATTCAGTACAGAACTATTTTTCTTTGACAAAGCTTAACAACTTTGAAACGATTGCGGAAAATAGGCTGTTTTTGAAGCCGTAAAGATTAAGTACAAGTGAGAGATGTCTGATTTTTGATATTGTAAAATGTGTAGGGCGCGTGTTGTGCAGTGGTCGGTGGCGCCCTGCAATACATATGTGTTCGATCCCTGCTCATCTAGACTTACAAAGCCTTCCATCCCTCCGAGGTCTGCAAACTGGTTCCAGAGTTGTTTGGCAGGATAGCAGCACTGGCCCGATAGTTAGATGGGCCACCTCCAGTCATTGTAAAGGCCAGATATGCATTTTATCGCCTTTAACAATGCTTTATAAAGTCGAATGCATTCCCCAAGGATTGGTCGATACCGAGAACTCCATTTTTTAAAGCATTTGTGCATTGCTTTTTCAGATTCGAATATCTTTGTGATTAAACTTTTCAAAAATCAATGTCGATATTTGGTTTTTTAAAAGTTCCAACGGAAGGGTGGCGGCTACAAGTAGGAATACATTGGAAAAAGCGTCGTTTTGTGCTGATCGGAACTCCACTTTTTCATTCGTTTCCATTTTTAAGACATAAGCAGTTAAGCAAAGAAGTAGAAGAATCATATGTTATGGGCTTCAAAAAATCATAATTTCTTTGTAGGAAAAGGGAAGAACTTTTATCCTGAGGCTAAGATTTGCAGATTCTGGTGATATGTCAGCAGAATTCGCTGTGATATGAGATATGTTCGTCCAAGGTTTAAAGCTGCCATTGATTTCGCATCGAATTTCTTACGCAGATGCCATGTCGTGGCATTAACATTGGAAGCGACAGCTTTATTATAATAATTTGTAATACATGGTTACAAAACAAAGATTAACATGGCTAGTGATAATCGATCATTTTTTGAAATTGGACGGCTTCTGCTTAACGTTGCCACTTCTACGTGGTCTCACTAAAAACCGAATCTATCTTAACAACGATCAATATCTATGCAACACACTAGCTTCTGGTTGATAAAAGATTTTGTTAGTTTTTTTTTTACAGCATAATTTCAAAAGTGTTTTAATGCATGTGGAGAAACAGCTGTGATCTGATAACACAGTTTTTTCAGGGATTTCACCTAATCACTAAGTTTCCGCAACATTTTTTGAACTGGAACATCTCTTAACAGCTCAAAAAACCGACTTTCTATAAACCTCGGCATACGAAGACATATACGGTCACACTTGCAACACCACGGCTCTGAGGAAGGCGAAATCGCCGAAACTTCAGCCACCGACCAACAGCAACAACAACGGCAACGAAGACATATGCGGTCCCACTCGCAACACCACGGCTCTGAGGAAGGCGAAATCGCCGAAACTTCAGCCACCGACCAACAGCAACAACAACGGCAACGAAGACATATGCGGTCCCACTCGCAACACCACGGCTCTGAGGAAGGCGAAATCGCCGAAACTTCAGCCACCGACCAACAACAACAACAACGGCAACGAAGACATATACCAACCTCGCACTAGCTGAAGAAGATCAGTTTATAATATCATAAATAAATATATTTTTTGGACTTTCACTTTTCTCCATAGCTGCATCATTTCGAACCGTGTCTATCCCAGTACATTTAAAACGACAGCCAAGGAATCTAATCCGAAATTTGCTTAATTTTTGATTGCATGTCGAAAGAAGACATTTTAAAAATGACTCTCTGAAGCTTACAGAGGGCCAAAGTGTTAAAAATTTTTGCTTTTCCAATCTTTGAGCGTCGTTTCTGACTTGTGGAGGAGTCAGATGCAGCGGCGGCCGACTTTTCCTTCTTGTTTTTCTGTCTCCAAGACAAGTTTTTACTCTTCTTTCGACGGTTGGCAATATTTTCTGAAATGATTAGAGTGTAAGAAAAGCTCAGAGAAAGATAGCATGGCTCAGTTTCAAAGAGTTTCCTAATGGGTACAGATTTATTGTAAAAAAAAGTTCAAAAATTCCTTTCGTGGAAATTTCTCTTTAAAAAAGAAGGGCCGTCACTGCTAAATGCATGAATGCGAGAGCAGTACGGCTCGTTCTTAGAAAGAAAAAATAAATCTAGTCGACGGCGGTGTTGTTTCACGTTTCAGCACAGATCAGACCACCTCTTTCTTACGAAGATTTTCTTTAACCGCTATGCATGTGCCAGGCTCTACTGGAGAACGCTGCCAACAGTCCTTTTCGGATTTGCCAATAATATTCGTAGAAGTTCGAGCTACAGTTAGAATCTTCACCTCTGGCGCTCCGCCTGGAGCCGACAATATTTCTTTCAATCGTTGACGACCGTATTCTACACCAAGCCAATTTTCGTGATTTAGATCTTTGAAAATATCCGCTTTTCAAGATCCACCAGAATAAAAACTCTCTAAAGCTCTCTAAAGCTCTCAGCGTTGATCAATCCCTAAGGGATCCACCAGAATAGCTTCGAAAAATATGCATTAATAGGTAGGTAGTTCAAAACCGAAATGAGACCATTTAAAAAGTCGGTGGGCCGCCATACTCTTTGAATGAGTGATCCAATTACGCCCATAGTTTGAATTAATTGAATTAATTGGATCCTTGGTGGTAGTGATGTCCGTCATCAGGAGCATGGTGCTAGTTCGATTCCGCTCCGGGTCACACAAACCTCTCATCCCTCCATGGTCGAAAAATTGGTACCGGACTTGTCTGGGAGAAACCACTCTCCGCAAACCAATGCTCCAGCCTGGTTATCTCAGGACTCCAGGGAGAACTTCTCGACCATCATTCTGCGGTATTCAAGATGAAATGTAAACCTTCAAGTTGCAAGCGAAGCCACAAGTAAAAATTGGAAGATCTTTTGTGGACAGTAGATGCGAGGAAACTAATCGAATGTGAGAAGTGCTGGAATCCGCGCAATAGATGTGAAGACGGGTCATGTAAAATAAAATAAAACAAGTGGGTCCTTAAATCGCTAGCACACCCACCGATTCCTGAACCAGATTACCTTTATGGATGAAAAAACGAAACGAAGGGTGGAAATCGCGACCCCTGCACATGAAT
Organism: Angiostrongylus cantonensis; assembly: GCA_009735665.1. Classification (NCBI taxonomy): domain Eukaryota; kingdom Metazoa; phylum Nematoda; class Chromadorea; order Rhabditida; family Metastrongylidae; genus Angiostrongylus; species Angiostrongylus cantonensis. The sequence continues at coordinate 58,315 of MQTX01000110.1, read as the reverse complement.
GCTCACTCAATTCGGAATGATTTAACAGCTGCTCCTATCATGGTCGAAAACGTGTTTTAAGCTATATTAGAACCAGACTTGATATTTTTAGAAGACGAAGAGTTTATTTTGGATATCAACATAGTCATTCATGTTACTGTTTCCAAAATTGTATCACTGTTTACTTTGACAGTGCTCGATATCAAAAATGATATAGCGCGGTTTTCGAAGCGTTTTTTTAGTCACACACCTTTTTTACTTGGACCATTACTTGGATGTGGTTTCTTGACGCCGCCGAAAAAGGACGTCAACACCTCATCCAGTTTTTTTTTATAGGACTCCTCTCGCTGAGTGATTTGAAGTTTCTCCTCTGGATTCTGAAGTTAAAATCGCAATGAAAAAAAATTTTAAACTAAACCGTACTATTGTCCAAACCGAACTATTGTCTTACATTGGCGGGAAGCTTAATGATTAGATATGACACCAAATAATGCATGCGCGGTGGCGCGGTTGGACCCTCCCTCGGGTTGAGCAAACCTTCTAACCTTCCAAGACGGTTAATTGGCGCCGGACTTTTCTGTGAAATCCTGTGATCGATAGGACGCTGTAGTGAAACTATCGGCGGATACCATAGGAAAAGCACTCAACAAAAATTTACGGCGTTCAGAAGGTAGCGTGAGTCGTCAACTGGAAGTCGAGCCCACACGCATAGAGGGAAGCCTCTGTGGATGACGGGTATGAGAGGAAACGAATCGAATAAAAGATATGCTGAGATGAGCAAAATACATGATGTCCAGTCATATAAATAGATGAGCAAAAAAAATAAATGGGGCGTGCATTACAGTAAAGCTTACATAGATTGGTAAATCTCCTTCGGGAATCGGTTCAGAGAACTGCAGCATATCTCTTAGTGTGCGTTTTCCATTTAAAGATGAGTATTTATCAGCAACCTAAATAGACAAGACATTTCACTTCGGTAGAACATCAACATCTCAACGAATAACTAGCTCAATGGAATTTCATAATAGGATTTCAAAGGCCTCATGGAAGATTTACTGGTAATGTAAGCAACCATATCGGATCCTTCGTGTTTTATGGTAAATAAGCACTTTATGACAATGTATAAAAATGCTATCTTTGATGGATTTATCTTCATTTTCCATATTTTTGGGCTTTTGTTTTAAAGGAATACAGACTGCGACTGACGAAGACCTGAGAGAAAGACTCAAGATAAAATGGTTTTCACAAATTAGAAAATAACTGCTTAAATGAGGCCTGCATTTAGAAATACAGCCTTCCAAATATTCAAGTACTTATACTAAAATCGCTACCAGCAAGATTGAATGAAATTCGGTGCATGTGGCGCAGTGCATAGAGGTGCATTGCAATGTACGCCTCGTCTTTAATTTCATCCTACGTCCGTGGACAACCAAGCCTTTCATTCGACCTGGTCAGCAAAATTTGTGTCTGACCTATCTGGGAGGATAACAGCATTCGCATGCATATACACCTACGCATACTGCTATACACGAAAGGACACAATGTTTCCTAGAGTATAAAGGTGTCCTAAAATTCTGATTTATCTGCTCGTCATGATAATTTTTAGGCTAGGAGCTAATGTACCCATTCTTGTACATCTCGAGCTTTGATACATCCAGTCAGTATTTTTGTATTTCAAGAACCGACTTTGTTTTAAGGTAGGTATGACTAATCAACATGTATTCTTTCATCGATAAGCTAACACGAGGCTGATTTAGAAAAACTTTATTCGGCTAACGTTTCGGCGCTTTCGCTTTCCTTAGAGCAGGATCGCTCCTTGTCTTATGTTCACAGTTTTTTCTTCTTCAGATTGGTTTTGGTAATCGTATCCTGTCCAGTCCAGAGTGGAGCAACGCCCCTCGAATGAGGCAAGCACACGTGGCAAAGCTCTCTTATGCAGAGCTGTTGCTGCTGATACTGATTGTCCATCGATAATCGTTTGCTTTTTTCTGGATCGATTATCGGAGCAGAATAGAGTCTTTTTGTCAATATCGGCTTAAATAACCTATGAAAGAATACATATAAATGTTTTCAGTTATTTTTCCGCTTCCGGACATCGTTCCTCTGATTCCGAAGAGTGGGAGTCTCGGTTTGCACATGGTGAAAGATCAAACTAAAAAACCTGTGCGTATTTACAGTACACTATGCCACACCAGCTTATTTATGCTGATGGTAACCTCGAAATCACTGATGTTAACTTGCCCTTACGGTAAGGACGGTGACCGCATGAGTTCAGCTGCGACATACATGACCACTTGTAATAGTTGTGGAGATGAATACATTGGCAAAACGTGCAGACCTTCATGTATCCGCACAAAAGAACACCTAGATGGCAAAAAAAGCGCAAGACTAACTACCCCACAAGGGACGCATAGGATACGAAAGCATAGCGGAGACTATTTTGATATAAAAGTCACTATCCTCGCACAGGATGCCAAAACCCAAACGCACAAACTGCTTGAGATTTTTTGGATAAGTAGAAGAAACCCTAGAATGAACAATAGGGTGGAATGCCCGAAGATCGCACGTGATCTCGCCCCGTATCTTTGCATCGACTTTTGATGTGTGTGATGCATTCACCGACCATATGCGACTCTGATCAGCTGTTCTTCATCAGTGGAAGGCGCTTAATAAATGGTGGCGTTTCCAATAAGTTGTTGATCGAGTGATTGCCATTTAGGTTTTCATCTTTCTGTATGTGTTATTGAAGCGTTTGACGTAATAAATTGCCTATCAATATACACTTTAGGGCTATGAAGAAGGCAATACTGCCGAAACGTCAGCCTTAAAAAGGATAAAGAATAAAGACTTCGTCTTTACCCGACAAGAATATCGAGAACAATATAAATAATCCTGTATAAATAATACAAATATAAATAATAACGGTAATTAAAATTGTGAATTTAAAATACTAACGACATAGACGACACAAAGGGCGCGTGTAGCGCAGTGGTTGGAGGCGTCACTACGACACGCACGTGGAGTCGATCCCTGCGCCCATGGCCCGCCAAGCCTTCTATCCCTCCGAGGTCGGCAAATTGGTACCAGACTTGTCTGGGAAGATAGCAGCACTGGCTCGATACATCGGCAGGCCACCGCGAGTCATTGTAAAGTCCAGATATGCATTCAATCACCTCCAACGATACTTAATGAAGTCGAATGTATGGCGCATCCCTCAGGGATTGATCAACGCCGAGAGCTTTTTTAAACGACATATTTAGATTTTGATAGTGTACAGCAAAGAATCCTTTCTAAGGGCCATGTAAATTATTATGAGGCATGTCCTACATGATTTGAAGAAAGCGTTCTCACACTACTGTCTGGAAGATACTCTCCATTTGTTTTTTCAGCAGTTCGAAGTTTCTGAATAATATTTTATTTGAATAATAATGCTTCAGTTTTTGCTTATTGCCTATTATTTTTTCTCGGTAGGGTATTATGTGGGAAACAACCACAATGACGCTAATACATCTGCAAAACCTAAACACAAGGCCAGATCCGAACCTTTGATTAGCCCTTCCGAGGGGTTTACGTGTTACCCAATGTTACTATAGTGTTGCAGAGTCGACGAAAGGGTATGACAGGACCACCAGAAAAAGTGATAACGTGTAAACCAGTTATTAACACTGGTTGCCATGGGTTACAGGGTTATTCAAGATGGAAATGAGTTCCGGCTTCAATAAATTAGGTGATAATTGGACAACACAAGACAGCGAAGAATCGTCTGAATCGGAAACAATCACCATGGCGACGGACCCTCAATAACGTTTAACAGATGCGTACTCTTATCAGTATGTTCATGTTTCCCTCAGGCGGACACGCAACATACTAAAATTGATAGAAGCGATACTCAGCTGAACAACTGCTCACTAAATATAAACGTTTACCCCATCTATTTCCACTCTGTGATAAAGAAATAATTCACTGTATTGCCAGATTGGTCTCAAATCTACAGTACGCAAGAAATCTCGGACCTTCTTCAGTCTCTCATTTAACTTTCATGCATTCGTTGGCGTTAGAGAAAGGAATGAACTATGGCAGAAAATCTCGCAGAACTATTATGTGGACTTCAGAAGCGAAAAATCGGACTTCCAGCTTGGGCTAGAACTTACTAGATACGCTTACCGTATAGAGTAATTTTCTATGGAAAATCACAGACTAGGTGGTTTTCAACATTTGAAAACACATAACTTACTTCTTTACCCTTTTGAAAGAAATGCCAATATAGTACTACAATACAAACGAAGACAAATATCAGTAACACAATCGTCGCCAGATTTCCCATCTGGTAATTCGTGTCTTTATAATTATCCATAGTACAAAATGAACCGCACTCTCATCCACCAGTTGTTTGTTTTTGATCGAAGAGGATTTGCTGATTTTGATAGACGACGCTCTTATTAGCAGAACTTATCTACTGTCATCATTCGTGACTACGTTCTTCTACGTTCCTGACTACGGAGTTTTTTCACGTAGAGATCACAGCCCGATTAACGCTAGAAGCACCGAGGATAGAGAGAAGTGCAAAACGTATGATAGATGTGGTTCGATATGAATTAGGATAATAAAGTTCTGCCTACCTCCTAGGTCAGCAAATCAGCACTAGAATAGCCTGGTGATATGGTGATAGTTTCCTCTTATCCAGGACAGCCCATAACCGTTTACGATGAAAAGTGCTCATGGAGAGCTAGTAAAATATTACAGTAAGGATGAACTCAAAAAACATTCAACGGCATTCACGAAAAAGGTAAAGGAAGACCTAAGTAGCAATTAAACCCATAGAAAAAACAGAAAGTCTCCGTGGATGAAGTAAGGAGTGAGAACTGAATGAAAGAATTACTGGGATCCACAAAATATGTGGGAACAGGTTATCTAAAAAGGCATATGAATAAATAAACAAAGGCTTTCAGCGCTGAAGTTCAAAAATAATCCGAAACTTGTGTGAACACCACAAGTTCGATTTGTGCAAACCGGCCAAAATCCCAAACGCTACTGACGGATAGAAAGTGGTTTCATAGCGGCTTTATGCGACTGTCGATGTAACTCTCCGCATGAATTCCATCGTGATGTCATTGATATCTGTTATGTGCTCACATCCTTTACTTGAGTAGATTTCACCTAATACCTGATTTCATAGAGTGATTTCTGCTCTTCTGATCGAATACGATAGTAAACACTTAAAATTTGTGTGTTTGTATGATTAATTAACAGAAGTAATTAGACACACAGGTAATAAGTGCTTATGATTGCAGTCATTCTGCAGGTCAATTAGGTCATCTAAGGGTTCATCGACTCGGACCATCGGCTCTGATGAAGGTTAAAACGTCAAAATACTAGCCGAAAATAAAGATGTAGAATACATATCGGTCAGTCATGCCGCGGTTAAAGGAAATTCGGTTTTGAAATCTTTAAATTGTTGCGGCAAATAGCCACTCCATATCGCTAAGAAACGATGATAACTTTTCGGGATAGGCGTAGAGGAAAACCAAAGCCCCTAGACGACAATTTTAGCGAGAAGAAGGTCGCGTTTATCCTACTCTTTATTTCCTACGAAATAAGCGCAGCTATAAAGCATTGCTTATAAAGAGCAGGTTAAAAGAAATGGCAAAAGTGAGTGCAACGTCCGAACACTGTCGAACACCAGATGGTTCGTAACCGTCTCTATGACCGTCTATGCCTAACGCAAAACTGTTTAATATGCCATAACCACAGCGACGGAGATTGAATAAGTTCGGGTGAAGTTTTTCTGATCTTTGGTAAAGCATGAAGCGACGAATACGTTGGAAAAAGTGGTAGACTACCGTGGGTCAGTATAAAAAATACCTAGTTCGGAAAATGAAAGTCAAACGAAATACTTTACTAGCGACTCATAGGACCCAAAGACACTACGACGAAGATTTTGAAGTAAGAGTCACTATCCTCTCACATGAATCTAAAATGCAGGCCAGAATCTCTTGAGGCGTTTTGGATAAAGTCCCAAAATCCAGAAATGAATAGCAAAGAAGAATCCCTTGTGACGACGTACGACTTTGCTCGACTCAGGTTGATTCTTCGACGTGAGCCAGGCACTTTCCTGATTGTGCGGGTTGTCTCTAATAAACAACTGAAACACTTGCAAACAGCAGAGGGTGAGTGTTTAATGTCGGCTGTATACTATGCGAAGAAAAACTTACGTATCCGTTTTTTTTTCTTGCTAAGGTTATGGAAACATTCGGCTAAGTTGATTTCGTGTTAATTTGACCTTTTCAGGTTCCGAAGAAAGCGAAACTGCTGAAACGCTATTATATTGAACAAACCTTATTCTTATTGACTTCGTGTCTGCTCATTGAAAAGCTGAACTGTTTGTTAAGGTTGTATTGAAAAGAACAAAGGCACAAATTATCAGAGAGTGTTGAGCTCAACATTGTATCGACCTTTACCGATCGAAACTCTTCACTTCGTCGTTTCTTCAATAAGAAGAATACAAAAAAAAGACAAGATTTGAAGATTTAAAAAAGTGTCACCGTCGACGTACTTATTTGGATATTTGGACGGCCCGTTCTCACTGGTTGTGCGGTCCCAAGCATATTCTCCATTTTTCGGACGGAGATTTGCTGATTTAGTCATTGTGTTTCCCTTCACTTCCAAGGTCAGCCTGGCCAAAGTCTGCCCCAGGTTGCCACCACCACAGGCAGTGAGCTCGCTTGTGGATCAGAGAGAGGTTTTCCGTCATACGATTTTGATACTAGGACGGTGGTGGATCCTAGTATTGGTTTGCTCTTAGCTAGGCTTCTTGATGGAAAAATCAGACTCCATCTGAGCTTGGTAGACTCTGCTGGGATGATGAATCTCCCCGCTTTACATCGCAGTACGACACCCTGAAACACCTACCTGCCATGATAAGACGATAAACGGTTGGGAGGGGCACAGGGATTAGACAGGACAAGGAAAATGGCCTCAGTTCCTCCTGGCGGCGTCGATAGTTAGCCGAGCTCTAAGGTTGTCTTAAGCGCGCCGTACGTACGACATGCACACCTACCACATCGACAAAACTAAAGAATAAAAAATTAGAAGATTTTCGACAGTAGTAGCTTTGAAGAGCTCTGGACGGAGATCAACTCATAGAACACCAGATGTTCCGTGCTACCAACATTTCGCACTAAATGAAAGCTTTATTTACCAGAGCTTGAATCAAAGATGAAAACCTAACAATGTCTAAGAGTAAAAAAAGAAAAAATAACGGAAAAGAGAAAAGAAATACATGGGATTTTTTAAAAAACTTGTTACGCTTCCTGCACTTGCGCAATATTGACGGATAATTTGCCTTCTAAAGATAGGATTTCTGTTTCGAAAACACAGAAATCAAGTGAAAATACTGACGTCGAATAATTAGATTATAAAGAAGTGAAAAACATTACAGGCATCTATCGATCGTCTGCCTATTGTCGCACTATCCTCCGCCCAGTTCTAATGGTTACCGACAACCCATCGTATTGTTGAGCTTTAGTAGTAACAGCAATAGTGGCAGTGTAATTCATTCCGCCGACGTTGTTTGTGCCTCAAATAGCTCCTAGCACATATTTTTTCTTTTTAGTTTGGCTGCAACATATGGAATTTGTCGTTTTAAAACATCTAATTCATTAACTGACTTAAGTGCTTAGCACAACATCGTTCATTCATAATGCTTTGCCGGTTCGGTTGTCAACGGTAGGTTCGCTTGGATTTTGTACTACAATTTGTCTAGTGTATTCAATGATAGGATTAGGCCTGCTACAATATCCATGACAGGTTAGTCGACTATTCACAGGATCGCTAGCACCATAGAAGAATAGTTGTTGCAAAGCAACAATTCTCATTGCGATTCACAACAATCAACAATTGCTTATGGTGAAAACTTTTGAATGTTCTAGCATGGCTATTTTGAACTCTAGCCGAAACCACCTGCGAATCCTACTATCTCTGGTGACAATGGTTAGAAGACAACGAGACCATTAGAGGAAATGCTTGGAGCACTAACAAGCGTGAAATTCGGCAATTAATGCGTTCTTAGCATTTAACGCCTATGGAATTTTTTCCAAGTTTTTTGGATTAAACTTTTGAACGTTGTTGTTCAAGGTTTTTCTAATTCATCAAATGTTTTCGCCCTGGAATGGCAAGGGTTTCAACTGGGTTAGCTTGACCATGATTGGCGATGCTGAGGAAGTTCAGCTTATATGACTGAGCATAATAAAATAACCCAATCATCAGCATGACATAGAATAAAGTAATCGTCTTAACTTTGATCTAGACTGCACCTTCCAAGTCTTTTTTCTATCGCTTTCTACAATTTCTCTCAGCACTTAGCTGACAAGGGAACTATAGCGCGGTGTAACAGCGCGAGATGCCCCCTGTAGTAAACACATCGTTGTTGATTGAATTCTACGTCAAGGGCAAACAAAGTCCTTCATCATTTCGGAGTCAGCAAATCGATACCGGACTTGTCTGAGAGGGTAGAAAACACTCCATATTTATATCACTAAGCCCATCGAAGTCAGCATTTTGTTTCCTTTTCTTTTACACGACCCGAAATCACACATTGTGCTGATCCTAACACTTCGTACATTCATTTGGCTTCTTGGCACTTTTTGTCCACGAAAGTCTCTGATTTGTGGCTTTAGTTGCTTCGAGATCTTTAGTTTACTTCATGAACATCATTGTATGCTGGACTGGATAATTTTCCACTCGAATCCAGAGATAGCCATGCTAGCACATTCCCAGATCTTCATTATCATTGGAAAACGCCATGTTTATGTTGGGTTTCAAGAAACAGCTGACCTCAGACAAGTCTGATACCAATATCCCACGCCAGACATGATGCAGGGTTGGTGAACATGATTCGGACTTGAGCCAGAGCCTGGCTCATTGTGAACGGTTATGTTGACACTGCGCTATCCGTCTCTATATTAGTCAATACATCAACTCGTTACGAATGGATTTGAATGCATGACGCGTTCGTTATGGCGCTGACCAGTGCCGCTTAGTTTATCCTTTATCCTTTTAGGTTAGCTTCTGGTATTCGACATATTTTTGCGACGGTAGCCGCAATGTCGAGCAAGAATGAACCGAGTCTGGATGATCCGAAGAAGATAGCGCTTTATAAGCGTTATCGAATGGAAAGAGTCACATCAAACAAAAAAGGATACGATATCTTGAAAACTGCGCAAATCAATAAGGCGAGTGGTTTTTCATGTCAGTTTTTACCGGTAGCATTTATGATTTCGTGGAAGATTGATACAGCACGTATGCGACTGCGTTAAAGTTGCTTGTTTTCGATATTTTCTATCCATTGCTGATTTGAAGTAGATATTAAACTAGGCCGCAACGGTGGCTGCCCTAACCATAAGAAGTTCTTCTTGATGCTGGTTTTCGCATTCTAGGGTTTCAAACAGCGTTATGCTTTTTACTGATCTACTAAATTTACTTCGAAAGCCATATGAGTTTTGTTCCATGTTGTTTCAGTAGTCTGGATTTTTTTGCCCGTATTTTACATCTACTATGGGATTCCAGCGAATTCGATTCGTTTACTCTCATCCATCAACCACTAAAGTCTTCTAAGTTTTCACCTCTAGCTTTGGCTGCTGCTTGAGGATTTTCGTTTCGTCATGAATGTCGTTGAATGCTGGTCAAGTCGATCCATCCCAGAGTCCTGAGATGGCCTAGTTAGAGTATTCCCACTTTGTCAGCAGAGAGTAGATCTTTCCAAACAAGTGCAGTACCAATTTGCCGACTTCGAAGGATGAGAGGTTTGGTGGGCCCAGGATGGGATCAAACCAGCACCGTGCTCTTGGTAACTGGCACTACTACCTCTTTGCCACTCTCCCTTGTAATGTTAATACTCGGTTTTTTTGGATGTTAGGCAGAGCTACTCCTTTTATTGATTATCTAAAGATGCTTCAAAAACTGTGTAAGTTCTCCCAAGACCAACTTTCTGTTAACCTCGGCAATGATTAATAATTCGATGTTTTATTTCAATAAGCAGACACGAGGTTGTTATTATAGAATTTATTGGAATACAATAGCTGACGTTTCGGCGGTTTCGCCTTCTTCAGAGCCGTTTATTTCTTGTAATGTTAGTTGGTGGGTAGCAGCCTCACAGAGTACTACATGAGCGAGGATTCCAATAAATTCTATAATAACAACCATATGTAAGTTTTGTTTCCACTATTTTAGTACTGTGTTGAATTAATTAGTAACAATTCCATCAACCTTCAGCACACTATTTTTCCGTCATTCTGCTTCTTACACTTGAATTAAACGTATAGAACTGACTTGGAGAACGGAGGCCAAAGGATTTCCAATTTATGGTAGAATAGCAAAGGTTCAAAAAGGTTATTACTCTTTCAAGGAATTAACTTCTTCACCACCACATTGTGCGGGTGCTTCCTCGTTCTGTGAGCCCCAGGAAAGGGTAACAGCGGATCTGATCCCCATCGCAGACACCTGTCGTTCGGAGTTTCACAAATATCTCAGCATTATTGTGGCTACATCTCACAGCATACCCCACCATGAAAAAAAAGATTAGGCAGCAAACAGAGAGTGACTACATAGCGAATAGGTAGAATTTGTCAGTTGTAACAAATATAGCTTCTTCATTCCGAAAGTATGTTGAGGCGCTTGCAAGATTAGGGAGGTTGCCGAACTAATTCGATGGTAAATAAAGGATAAAGCGGCCATTAGGCAAGCGCTATGTATTCGATTCAAATGGTCCGTCCATATTTGAACAACACAGTGATTTGCGAGCGAAGCTTATTGATGTATTAGGTTATTCACAAATCAATGAGCGTTTTAAAAGATTCACTATTTTAGTGCATTTTTTTACCAATAAAATACTGCTTTTACATTTTGTCAGAAGTTAAAATTTTTTAAACTAGTTTTTAGTCTTGAAGGTTTAGATACGGGAAACGAATTTTCGTTAGATTTTCATTTACGGGTTCAAACTCGGTCGTGGTGCAACAGAGATCATTAATAAAGTTTGGGGTAAATGTAGTGTAGGTGAATCAACAGTGCGAACATAGTTCCGGGAATTCCGATCTGGTGATTTCGACGCCGAAGATAAGAAAGACTGCGGACGTCTCCATGAACTTTATGACGACGAATTGAAAGCACTAGTGAAAGCAAACACGCGAGCAAGCGTTCGAGAGCTTGCAGAACAGCTTGGCGTAAGCACAGGAACAATTTCCACTCAATAGAATCGCGTAGGAAAAACAAAAAACTCGACAAATGAGTGTCGTACGAATTAAACGATAATCAAAAAAATGGCCGTTTTGAAGTGTCGTCTAGTCTTATTCTGCGCAACAAAAACGACCGTTTCTTGACCGAACTGTGATGCGCGACGAGAACTGGATTTTGCATGAAAATAGGCGACGTTCAAACCAATGAATGGATTGCGATCAGGCTCCACAGCACTTCCCAAAGCTGATATTGCACCAGAAAAGGTAATGGTGACTGTTTGGTGGTCTTCAGCTCGGGTGATCCATCACAGCTTTTTGAATTCCGGCGAACGACTACGGTAGAGAAGTATTGCCAGCAAATCGAAGAAATGCACCATGAGGTCCAACAACAACGAACGGCACTAGTCAACAGAAAACGACCAATTCTTCATCACGATGACGCTTGGCCTCAAGTTGTGGAACCAGCGCTGCTGAAGTTGAACGACTTGAGCTACGAAACATTGCCTTATCCACTGTATTCGGCTGACCTCTCACCTACTTTTACCGACTATACTTCTTCAAGCACCTTGAAAACTTTCTGTGTGAGAAGTGCTTCACCAATCACGATGACGCAAAGAATGCCTTCAACGAATCCGTCGCTACCAGAACTCCAGAATTTTATGCAAATGGAACAAAAAATGTATTTTTCGTCGGCAAAAGTGTGCAGATTTGAGGGGTTTTTTATCATGATTAATGAACTTTTGTTTGAAGCAAGCTATAAAGTCTTAAATAATATAGTTAAAAATGCTAAGCCGTCAGCCATATGCGACTCTGAGCGGCTGTTCTTCTCGGTGGAAGACAGGTGGAAAAAGTGGCTCTGAAGAAGACGGTTCTGCCAAAACGTCAACTACGGTTGTGTTGTGTATGTGCTATTGTATGAAAGTAAGCGTATGCTTTTCATCAATAAGGAGACACGAGGTCGTTATTATAGAATTTATTAGGAGACAACAACTGACCTTTCGGCGGTTCCGCCTTCTTCAGAGCTGTTTATTTGTTGTTTATACGTATCAATACTTATAACAACTAAACAGCTCTGAAAAAGGCAAAACTGCCGAAACATCAGCTGTTGTCTCCAAATAAATTCTATGATACCAACCTTTTGTTTGCTTATTAAAGAAAACCATCGAATTATCAACCAATGCCGAGGTTAAAAAAGTCGGTCTTGGGAGGTAAACGTATGCTGTTTAACAGCATCGCGACTGCTGAAAAATAAAACGACGAATTTACAATGCAATGCCGAAGTTAATAGAAAGTCGATCCTAAAAATGCTCATTTATTCCTGAGCCATCTGATATCTGGTCAGTGTTTTTTTATCACCACGCATAACTCTGTCACCAGTTTGTTTCCACCCACTTCCCCGGAGGGTTAATTTTGCTCAGGATCGAACCGACGGCGAGGTGTTTTTGGAAAGACCTTCAAACACTGTACTACATGTGCAGCAGCTAGACATAGAAGAGGAACGCCTATTATTTCACTCTACCAGCAACGACTTGAAAGAAGAAACAACTGTTTAAAAGGTTCTTTATTCATTCACATAAGTCTATGTATCAGCTGTATCACTTTCAGGGTATGGCGTTTACGCTTCATGAACGTCAATATCTTGGAATACACGGACTTCTACCACCCGCGTTCATGACACAAGAACAACAAGCCTGTCGTGTCATGAAACAGATTCGTCGCGAAACCGACAACTTAGAAAAGTCAGTTCTGTCAATGACGTTTTCCTATAATAAAGCTGTTGTTTTAGTGAATATGTGGTATTTATATTAGGGTTTTCTTTTGTGAAAAACCCAGTTTAGCTTTTTTTCATAAGCATTGTGCCTCTGAATCCACTTAGTATTTGGCCTTATGGTAGTTTACTGTTAATAATTAATGACGTGTCGTGGTGACTGAATGTAAGGAAACTTTTTTTTTTAACCATAAAATGGTAAGTCGTTGGGGAAAGTTCTACGTGTGTTGTACGTAGTTGTATTCTCGCCCAAACTGTATGCAAAACGGCTACGTATTCAAGAATGCGTTCTTACTTACTCGGAACTTGGATGGCCAGTCTTCACTAGTTGTGAGGGCGGCAACGCAATCTCCACTTTTCCACCTGGAGACTTGCCACTTGAGCCATTGCGGTACCCTCGGATCCCGAGGTCAGCTTGGCTAAGGTCTACCACAGTGTGTGCTCTTACGCAGTGTATTATTCCTAACTCATGTCATCATAACATTCCATTGATATTGTGGACATCATACTCAAATAGTTATACTTTACAATCTGAAATTCCTATATTTCACAATTTTTACATGCTATTTATATCCGTTGCAATCCGTAACCTTAACCTTGGAAATTTTTCCGTGGTTTTCACTATCAACAACTTTTTGAATTTACAGAAAGGGTTAGATCGTGTGCCATGGGCATCATTAGAACACTACTCATATCACTCCTTTTTGTAACTGCTTCTGTTGGGCTTTCAATTTTCCTCTCCTTAGCTTCTGATTAGTAACCAGCGTGTGGATTTCTTGCCTTCTTCGAATACATCTACCAATTAGATGAATTTTTTCGTTAATTAATTTCTTCGCCATAGTGATCTTCTTGTACGTTTTGCAGAAGTATCTTCTCCGACTGAGAAACTTCACTTCCGGAGAAATTTCCTACCTGCGTAAACTATAATCTTATACGTATAGCCACTTTTAGTGCCCAATTTGAATTCACTGGCTACGTATTTGTGAATTTTACGCGGAATATAACTTCTATAATGCTGAGATATTTGCAAAACTACAGACCACAGGTAATATATATATATATATATACGAGTACGAGTACTTCTCGTTATTCTGATTTTATCACTAGCGCTGATATATTGAGCAGTCAAGCGTTTGGACAAGTTAGATTTTATCCAACACGACATAATGACATCTATGTATGATTATTGCAAGTCCTGTGCTGCTTCTACGTTGAGAATTTTGATTTATTTTAGTATTTTTAAGACTCAGGTGAAAATATTGAGACTTAAAGGATAAAGGATAAAGCTCTCGGCGTTGATCAATCCCCGAGGGATGCGCCATGCATTTGACCTCATTAAGTATCGTTGGAGATGATTGAATGCATATCTGGCCTTTACAATGACACGCGGTGGCCTGCCCGATGTATCGAGTGTATATTGAGACTTAAAATGTCAATTACAATGATGTTAAGGTATTTGCAAAACTCCGGACGGCATGTGTGGAATGTATTTACAGATTTTGACTTTCATCTAAAACTCAGCAGAAAGTGATCAACACGAAAGTTCTTGGCAGCTTGTTAGATTCCCGGACAATTTGTGTTGACTAGTTGGATTGGAGAGTTTCATGCAAAAAGTTTTGCCTTTTATAAAATACATCAGATATGAGGCAACAGCTCGAAATGCTCGTGTGCTGCCTTCAAGTTGAGACCTAAGAAGATGACGGCATAAGCAGATCCAATTATAACCCCTTTAATCTATTTGGAAAAGTTTTGGAATTACAAATAGTAACCTTGAAATAGTTATGACGTGACATACGCTCAATTGTCATTGTGTATGGTGTATTCTAACGCTCCCAAAAAAGTACAACCTACCCTGTTGGAACAGAAAAAGGAGATCATTGCACCAGATCCAAGCAAGAGTCAAGTTTCTTTGTCAATCCAATTAAATTCTGATTTTCCAGAGTTTAGTAAACATGGGTTCTTTTTTCGTCCAAGGTCGTAGTTCGAAATGCAGAGCGAGATCTCGTCAACCAAGTCACAGTGGTGTTTTAGAATATTATAGAGACGTATTGTCAATAATCCTCCTCTATTTGTTTTGTTTTTATCACCTTCAAATTTTGGATTGATTCGGCCTAATATTTGCCGCAGTATGTGGATCCCTCAGTTTCCTGGTTGGTATCCACCTACTTCAACTGTATAAAATTTGAATCTGATTGAACCCTTACAATGAACCGTTCAGAGAAGTTAGATGTACTTTGAGCGGCAGATCAAAACTGTTCTCTACGTTTATGGCATTCTCAGTTGCTCAAGTACTTACTGAGAAATGATCGGGAAATATGGGGAAACCAGTATCGTCCACTATGTGTTAATGGAATGTTATACATCGAACACTTTTAGAATACACAACTAGAGAAATGGAAATTATTAACTAAATATAAATCTCTTTCTACACGAGCCGTTATCACTTCTACAATGCAGATTACAAGACTTCTCGTATTCGATCTTCGAACATTTTGCCTGTTGCTCCGATTGGCAACTGAGGGTTGCGCCTTCCTTATGAATGTCATAGAATGCTCGTGCAGTCGATTCCCATTGCAATCTTGGAGATAGTTGGGGTCAGTCGTTTCCACATGGATTGGAAGAGAAGTTAGGGAGGTGTCCAACTAGCGCCTTCCTTTGGTTAGTATTGCTAGCCACTGCGCTATCCTTTTCCAATATTTCGACATTACATGACGTGACACTGTTTATATTATTACTACTGTAGAAATATTGCAAGGTAAAAATAGAGAAAGAGACTGAGGTCATTTACTGGCGCCAGATCGGACCGTATGAGCTGATAGCAACTCATAGCGAATGTGTCGAATTGTAAAGCTTTAACCAGGTGTGGGACATACACGAAGCCAAATGTCAAATTCTAGGTGTTAACGAAGAGAATCAAACAGAAGTTCGAGGACAAGAAGTATCCAATTGTTTACCTGTTTTACTTGTTGTGTTCCAACATTTAAAAATATCCGCTTTAAGGTTTATAATACTGGATGAACTGCAAGGTCGAACGGAAAAACTCTTCTATCGCGTTCTTTGTGAGAATATTAGGGAACTAATGCCCATAGTCTACACTCCAACTGTTGGCTTGGCTTGCCAGGAATTTGGCGAGATCTATCGTCATCCAAATTGAGTTCATTTACATCGATTGTGCTTCGGTTTATGTTAAAATTCTTATTAGATGTCACTTAGATGTTTTAGGGGACTTTACATTACTATTGACGACAACAGTATCAGTAAGATCTATCAAATCTTATCCAATTGGCCGAGAAGGGATGTCAAGGTAAAATGTTGAGACATTCGACATGTGTTTCAATTGTGCAACTGCAATCGATACTTATGCTTTGCATTTCATCAAATGGAGGACGTCGTGAAGCATTGAACTGCGTTTGAACATGACACAATCATTATGTAATATACCACGTTTATGTATAGGAAGAAATGCCTATTTCGCCTTCTGGTAAAATTTTTGAACTGAACCGCCCACTTTCTTTAGGCTATCGTCGTGACTGATGGCGAGAGAATCCTCGGCCTTGGAGATCTTGGTGCTTATGGTATGGGTATTCCTGTTGGAAAGTTGGCACTCTATGTGGCGTTGGCTGGAATTCAGCCACAGTGGTGCCTGCCGATTCTTATCGATGTCGGAACTAACAACCAGGTGTTTTTTTTTTGCCTTCGTTAACAATTGCGTTGTGAGCAGATATGCTTCAGAGATTCTGATGCTTCTTTTTGGTAGTTATGGTTCCTATCATGAATAAAAACGGAGAAAGCACTCGACATTGGTAAATCTCTAAAGAAACTTTCATATATTCGGCATCAATAAGCATCTTTGGAGGTGATTGAATGCATGTCTAGCCTTTGCAGTGAGTGGTCGCGGCGGCCTACCGGTGTATCAAGCTATTGCAGCTATCCTCCCAGATAAGTCTGGTAACAATTTGCCGACTCTGGATGGATTGAACACTTGGTGGGCCACGGGCGCTGGGATCGATCCCATTTCTATTGCAGGCCGCCTCCGACCACTCTGCTTATCACGACGCAACAGAAACTGATAACAACATATTCTTGAAGTTTTGAAACATGAAGAGTCAACTGATTGTCAACCATATGGCGTTCCAATGGTATTATCGTAGTTTTAAAGAAGGCAAATTACCTCTCTGATAATTTTCTATATACCCGTTTTCTCTCCTCTCACTCTCTCTCCCCGCTCGGTGATTTGTTAAAATAAGTGTGTGGTTTTACAGAAATTGTTGGATAATCCCTTCTACACTGGGCTACGTCGTCCGCGAGTTCGTGGCGCGGAATATGACCAACTAATCGATAATTTTATGATAGCGGTTACAAAACGGTAAGTGTTACTGGCAGTAACGTTGCTATTTTTTACAAATAAGAAGTTTCGTTAGTCGAATTCATTGTTATTTTCACAGATTTGGTAGCGAAACATTGATTCAGTTCGAAGACTTCGGCTTCAGTAATGCGTACACTCTAATAGATCGCTATAAAAACGATTATTGCACCTTCAACGATGACATTCAAGGTAACCTGTCTAGCCATAACCATCTGGTTTGCCTCATCGCGTTTATTTTAGGAAATGACTCCGTTGGGAGTTGATGGTTTTACTCATAGTATTTCAAAAAATGAGTTTTGTCATACTGTACGCAAATTTTCCGTAGTTTCGTAACTCTGTTGTGCTACATTCTAATGCATAGTATTACATACAAAATCTGCCGTAAGATGGGCAGCTAGGCGATAACCTATGAAAATTTCGAAGTGAACGACTTGTCGATGTTAGCTTGGAGTGCGTGAGTATGGCGCAGTGGTGACCAGCACCACACACGTGGAATCGTTCTCCGCACCCATGGCTCACCAAGCCCTCCACCCCTCCTGGGTCGGCAAATTGGTACCAGACTTGTCTAGAAAGATATCAACACTGGCTCATATATCGGTAGGCAACCGCGAGTTATTGTAAAGGTTAGATGTGCATTCAGTCATTTCCAAACGATACTTAATGAAGGCGAATGCATAGCTCATCCTTTAGGGATGAATCAGCGCCGAGAGTTTTATCCTTCATCCTTTTAGCTTGGTGCGTGCTTCATCGTCGAGTGCTTCACCAGGCCAATAACTATCATAAGGATTTAGATCACCTGTATAACCTGACGTCCCACTGATAGTCGAGTGAGTCGAGAGTGTGCCTGCACGTCTTCCGTTTCCCGCTGTCGTGTGTAGAAATAGCGCAGTGGATTCTGCTCGCTTTAGGAACTCGTTGATTACCATGTCTTTCTTCTAGGGTTTTCCTGAAGAGCTCTGACAATAGGATTTTACAGTTTTTCTGCCGTGCATTCTGTGTTCTGAGGAATCCAATAAGAACGGCTGTTGTCCATCGTTTGCCCTCCGTACGCATTACCTGTCTGACCTAGCTGATCTTCGATAATTTGTCACGCAGGATTGGGTTTTTGATTTTTAACCGTTGGCGTAGCTGGGAGATTCGGATCTACTCTCTGAATAGTGTGAATACGGAATACTAGCATCGTCCTTTTAACTGGGTGTTCAATAACGCTGAGTGGTCTTTGATCCTGCTTACGTAGCGACCAGGTTTCTGACGCATACGTTGGGGCAGGAAGAACCGTTGAGTCGAAAAGGTGGGCACGGAGTCGGGTTTTCTTTCTTTTGAGCTAAGTTGTTCATCATATTGATTTCCCGACCTAGATAAACATGACTGGAGCATTCGAAGATATTCGTTCCGTTAAACGTGAATAAGAAGAAACCAGTCCGTTTCCCATGAATAACGTTTCTGTGAGATTTAGCCGAAAAGCAATCTTTGCTCAAGTATTGGTAAAGTCGGCAGGCATTCATTCTGTTTGGCTAACGCTTGACATCTTTAGTTCATGTAGTCGAAGACCAATCTTTCCACACGCTTTATCAAGTCCGCAAGCATACGTTCCGCTTGGTTAATGTCTAGTGGAAGAAGTGTCTATAGAAGATATGTGCTAATTCGGAGCAGAAACAAGGAATCCATGTGGATCTACCTGAATCTGAAGGAAACACAAGGTCGCTTTTGTCCCACGGCTAACCCTCAAGTGCCACGTTGTCTTGCTATTAACCGGGTGGAGGTAAAATTGTCTCCACTATGTCTAAAATATTTTCTACTAGTAATGTCTGCCATTTAGTAGACGTTGAGCAGCATTCAACCAGTAGTAATCAATGTCATGATCTAAAGGTTACAGCTACACAATCCCTCTGCATCGCACACATAACACTGAATAATCTTTAGTTGTAGTTGTTTATTAATCACTTAGTTCCATTCATGGATGTAGAGCGCTAGTTGTACGGATCCTCTTTGGAGTCCTGTAATAGCTCTTCTAGAGCTTTTCCAGTACTTTAACATCACAAATAGTCATTGGTTCTTGTGTTTTGGAGAGAAGAATCATTAATTGGGGATCATGACTGGATCGCCGTCGATTCTAATCATGAATGTAGTTGTGTTCACTACATGATGCCTCTAACTAGCGCGTCTCCCGCTCCCCAACCGTGATACTTTTCACAAATAATTTTAGAAATTGTATGAAAGCGTTGTTTTTAGCCGGAAGAGTAGGATTTACAGGAACTGCCGCTGTAGCCGTTGCCGGCTTAATTGCCACAACTCGTGTAACAAAAGTGAAACTTTCACAGAACAAGATCGTCTTCTTCGGAGCTGGAGAGGTACTGGAGATTTTTCATTACAGATAATATGAGAAGCCTTGAAAGTTAGCCGAGTTTAGGAAAAATTTTCCAGTCTTCATTTCCTATTAGGTTTTTTTTAACTTCGAGTACGATCTATGCCAATTACACATCATATGCTGTTCTTGACAACACATTTTTTTAAATAAAACGATTATTCACGATAATTTTGAAACCGCCTGTCATTTTTCTCGGTTAAATGCAGTGGAGCCGGAGCTGTGATGCGTGTGGCGCGGTGGTTGGAGGCGCCACTGTGACACGCACGTGGAATCGATTACTGCGCCCACGGCCCACCAAGCCTTCCATCCCTCTGGGGTCGACAAATTGGTACCAGACTTGTCTGGGAGGATAGCAGCACTGACTCGATACATCGGCAGGCCACCGCGAGTCATTGTAAAGGCCAGATGTGCATTCAATCACCAACGATACTTAATGAAGTCGAATGCATGGCGCATCCCTCAGGGATTGATCAACGCCGAGAGCTTTATCCTTTATCTCGTCATTTAATCTCGATTCTATATTAATCAACATTTGTTTATATTGCTAAGCTTACACAAGGTTGATACGAGATGTTTAGTCGGCTATCGTTTCGACATCTTCTCATTCATCTGTGCCGACGATCCTTTTCAATGGTCCACAGTTGTTCCTCTTCGCGATGTGGCGTCACAGTCTCGCATTGAACCGGATGTTCCTTAGTTGAGCACATGGAATGAGCCGTACTCACGCGGCGACGTTCTTTTATACAGAGCGGTTGTTGTTGGCATGAAAAATCACTTCGAAACCGACTTTCCTTTAACGTCGATGTGACTAATCAATATGTATTCTTTCTTTGATGAGCTTTCACGACGTTGATAAGTATATTTATTTTCGGCTAACGTTTCGACGTCTTCGTTTTCATCTGAGTCGATGATCCACGCTTGTTATTTGTCTCGATGTGGCGTATCCATTCGAGAAGATGGCCCGCTGTGGAAGATCTGACTCGACACGAAGGCGAAGTCGTGGACCATCGACTGGGATCATCGGCTCTGATGAAGGCGAAGACCTCGAAACGTTAGCCGAAAATAAATATACTTATTAACGTCGTGCAAGCTCATCAAAGAAATAATACATATTGATTAGCTATACCAAGGTTAAAGGAAGGTCAGTTTCGAAAAAATAAATAACCCTCGAGTTATGTAGCTAACATTATATGTATTTTACAATAATAATTATTACCATATTGTAGTTTTTTCCAACGGTTTACTGCCTCATCGTGGCTTGGAGGTATTTCTGAGTATCGGGCTGGGATGTAGAGCGGGGGATTGATCCTCCCAGTAGGGTGTCCGATGGTGTGAAGGAGTCTGGCATTTCAATCAGGAAGCTCAGCTAAGAGTAAACCAATACCAGGATCTGCCACCGTCCTGGTATCAAACTAGTCGCATGGTGGAAAATCTCCCTCTGATCCATAAGGACTGTGATTGCCTATGGTGGTGAGGACCTGGGGCAGACTGTCCAGGCTTACCTCGTGATTCCAGGAAACCACAATGGCTTAGCCAGAAAATCTCCAAAAAATGGATATTATGATGTTGCCATTATAAGCAGTGAAGATGGGCCGTTCACGTATCATGTATCAAGTGTAATGTTTTATTTATTACACCTTGTTCAGTAGTAAATGAGCGTTTTTAACCATATTATCTAAAGTAATCAACATGTGTTTATACTGTTGAGCTTCCACGGGATTAATTTAGACGTTTATTTGGCTAACGTTTCGACGGCTTCCTCTTAATCACAGCCGATGATACGAGTCGATGGTGCACATTTGTTCGTGTTCTCGAGATAGCGTCGTCGCACCGCATCGAGCTGGATCTTCCTCAGTTGAGCATCTCTCTCGAATGAGCTATACTCACCCAGTGGTCATTTATACAGGATGCTGCTGACTGTTGATAGTAGCGATCGCTTAGTAGTTCGTACAGCTGTGATGGATTAACCCGGCTGCAGACCGGCTAGTTTCCACTCACTTGAATGGCTTAAGAAGGGATCAGTCGCTATAACCTTTTTTAGTGCAATTTCGGCTTTGGAATGGACTGTGGACTCTAATTGCAATCCAACCATTGGGCTGAACGTCGCCGGTTGTGGTAAAAATTCCACTTCTCGTCCCACGTCACAGTTCGATCAAGAAAAGGATCGTTTTTGTTGCGCAGAATCAGACCAGGCGACACTTCAAAGCGGCATTTTTTTTATTATTGTTTAATTCGTGTGGCATCCAATTATTGAGATTTTTCGCTTATTCTATGCCATTCAAGTGAGTGGAAATTGTTCCTGTGCTTACGCCGAGCTGTTTCACAAGCTCTCGGACAGTTGCTCGTCTTTTTACTTGTTTAGCAAACACGAGGTGTTATTTTATTTCAACGTCAGCTTGTACGTAAATAAAGAAATAAAATAACAC
Organism: Angiostrongylus cantonensis; assembly: GCA_009735665.1. Classification (NCBI taxonomy): domain Eukaryota; kingdom Metazoa; phylum Nematoda; class Chromadorea; order Rhabditida; family Metastrongylidae; genus Angiostrongylus; species Angiostrongylus cantonensis. Next base: position 36,180 of record MQTX01000110.1, on the reverse strand, counting down.
CTTGTGTTTGCTAAACAGAAGTAAAAAGAATTATTCCATCAATGCCGAGGTTAATAGAAAGTCGGACGTGGGAGTTGGTCGTCTGTTCGCTTCCAGATTGGAAATTCCGAAACTATGTTCACACTGCTGATTCATCAATACTACCTTCACCCCAAACTTCATTAATGTTTCGAGCCGTCTCTGCTGCACTTCGACCGAGGTTCAACTCATAAAAGAAAAATTAGCGGAAATTCTTTTTTGAAATCTAAAAGTGCGAGGCTCAAAATTAGTGGAAAAATTTGGTTTTGACAAAATATAAAAACATAATTAGAAAGGTGATGAAATTAGCTTTCTAATGACATGTAATATTGCAAGGTACAAAGAATATTTTATTGATAAAAAATACATTAAAACAGTAAATATTTTGAAACGCTCATTTATTTTTGGACAATCTAGTATATTGCGCTAAAATCGCTAACGTGGACCTTCTGGTTTTGACGTTACTTATGTGGAGCGTGAAGTTTTGACGTTACTAAGGTGGACTTTCAGGTTTTGACGTTACTTACGTGAACCTTCAGGTTTTTTCGTTTCTTCAGATCTGCTAGCAAAACAAAGAAGCCTTTGCTGGGATCCATCTGAGGTCTAAGGAATCTATCAAACTACCTCAACAATTAAAGAATAAATTTTTTCCGTTCTCCAAGTTTCCTTCTCGAATTTAGTGCAGTGAACTGGTTTCGACCTCTTAAAGACTACATATAAAGACCCAAATGCACTAATCTTTTATTACTACAAATTAATCGAGCGTACGAAATAACGCTTGATATGAGATGGTGAATGAATATGATGAATTGAAGGCCGGTTTGGGAATTGCGGAACTATGCGTTAGACAAATGATGGATGAAGGACTGACTGAAGAAGAAGCACGTGGAAACATTTTCTTACTGAACAGTAAAGGCCTTATCACTAAAGATCGTGCTCATACACTCACCGTTCGGCATCAGAAATTTGCAAAAGTAAGTGATATCGATATGCAATAAAGTTTCTGTTTGGCACAGACTTCACCAAAAGAAGCCACGAAACTTTCCTTTTTGCTACTCGTCGTTCTTGCTTTTGCTCTTCTTTTTTTTAGGACCTTCCTCAGATAACCAGCTTACTTGAGGTTGTAAAAGTTGTGAAAGCCAATGTTCTTATAGGTACGTGGTATTGTATAGTACATCTTATAGACAGCCTCCTCATGCTCACTTAGAATACCGGACCTTTTGAGTTTCTCGAAGGCCTTAAACAAAGTTGTGGCACACCGCTTCTCCGCTGTTAGGTGTAGGACACGGAAATATGTCAGACCCACTTCATTGCATGGTTAGCAATCAGTCAGAAGTGAGGGTGACTCTCCGTGTTGATTATTGACATTTCGAATCATATACGAATTTTACAGGAGTATCTACGGTCAGTGGAGCATTCACACCAGAGATCTTGAGCGAAATGGCCAAGATTAACGCACGTCCGATTGTTTTCGCCCTATCAAACCCGACCAGTAAAGCTGAATGCACTGCCGAAAATGCTTACCGTTATACCAACGTGAGTACCCGCTTGAAATATTTCTGTATCTAATGTTTCCCTAGATGTTTGTTTTACTGTAGTGCAAATGTTTTAGTGATTGGAAGAAAAGTGTCTTTGAAGAAGGGTGCACACTGCTATGTTGTGGTGTCAACGAGCAGAAAAAAAACTTAAACAGATACCTTTTTCCATATTCTGCTACGTTATGATCTTGTATTCTCGCACGAATTGAGAATCATGGTTCAAAAATAGCCGTCCGTTCGGTCGGCGTGCGCCATTAAAACAGCGTCGCAGGCTGATTCTATTCTATTCTACTGAGGGCCTACGGCAACGCTGCGATATTTTCAGTGCACTCCCGCACATTCCCATGATGACGGATCGTGTAGTAAATAAAACATAAACATCCTCTATACAGCGTTCTATAAACAGGCGATTAATTGTTGTTGTAAAAGCAGAAAATTATTTTTACTCTTTCTCCATTAATAACCCTAATTAGGGTGCGGCGCTTTTCGCTTCCGGTTCTCCATTTGACGATGTGGAGATGAATGGCAAAATCTACAAACCCGGTCAAGGCAATAATTCGTACATATTCCCCGGTGTGGCATTGGCTGCGGTACTCTTCAAGGCAAAGCGTGTTCCTGATAAGGCGTTCCTGATCGCTGCAAGGGTTTGTTCAGTGGTTTTTTTCTTGTTTTTTCTTTCGAAATCCGTTTTGCATTAACAATGGTATTTCCGAAGGACATGAAAACGAACAGCTTCATCCTAGTTTTTTGGCGGGGAAAGGGCTCAATCAACAGCTCATTTTTTCCTCTTTTTTCTAAAATAATAGTAGGCTTTCCATGAGGAGGTGTAGTTCAACCACCAGCAGATTTTTTTTTCTTTTTAGAAACGACAATAGTGATGCTGTAATATTTGCAAAACTAGGACCTCAAGCCTGGTTCAAAGCAGTGATTGCCGGGGTTCACTCGTAGGATTGCAGTATTCGGAACATCGATGACTGCATTTTTTAAGAAAGTCGAAATATTAACATTTGAAGAGTTTAGTGAGAGTTCAACCAATCGTTGTTCACGGCGTTTTTCTTACTTTTACTATCGAATTTGAAGATTTTATGTTCAGTGGTTTTAGCGATGTGCAGCTTCTGTAACTGAGGAATCGCTGAACAAGTACGCGCGCATATATCCGAGTGCGGAGGAAATTCGCGAACTGTCAGTGAACATTGCGATTGATGTAAGTTCGTTTAGGCATATTGATTTGATTTTTCAAAGTTAACAAAACTTTTGGCTAGTTCGCTTTTCTTCTTTCTCGCATTACTTAACTGACTAACAAGAAGCCCCTTGCATCGCTATCGAGGGAGGAAGTGGAAACTTCTTGCTGGATTCAACAAAGTTTTTTTGGAACTCCTGACCAGCATTTTTAGGCCTTATCTCGGATTTCGGACTTTCATAGCCATTTCCGAACATTATCTTATTTAATTATCTTAATACTTTCTATTATAATTACTTTAATACTTAAATGCTTCGTCTCCACACGTGGTGCCATCCCCAGCAATTCTTTTACTTGTTTCCTTGTTTTCTTTGTAACTATAATCCTTGAAGGTGTTCGAGTACGTATGTGGATTCGATGGAGACTTGAACGCCCTTCATCTTCTCTCGTCGAATCTAGGATCTAGCGTTGTTTTCCGTAGATAGATTTGTTATTGGGTTCTCAGATTTGAACCACAGGCAGCCCGTATCGACTAGACGATTGTTTGCTGTCTTGCGAATAGGATTTTTCATAGTGACAAAGATTCCTATGAGTATAGAAATGAGTGGTTATCGTAGAAGTGACCGATCAAATTCTAACATGATTGTAGTAGTACCCAGGATCGACTTTCTATTAACCTCGGCATTGGATTATGAATTCGTCGTTTTCTCTCTTAGCAATCGCGAAGTTGTCAAACAGCATACGTTTACTTCCATACAATAACACACATACAACACAATCGTAGCTGACGTTTCGGCAAAATCGCTTTCTTCAGAGCCGCTTTTTTCACCTGTCTTCCACCGAGGAAGAACAGCCGAAACGTCAGCTACAATTGTGTTGTATGTGCGGTATTGTATGGAAGTAAACTATACTGTTTAACAACCTCTGCGATTGCTAAGAGATAAAACGACGAATTCTAACATGATTTATTACATGTGATATAGTCTTATTAATACCATCGCTTACTGTCTCCCTTGGCTAGAGGCGTTTTTTATTGTCTAACAGTTGCGTACAGTAGGAAGTTCTTCTTTAAACCATTCAAGCTGACAAGACCTTCAAGCCCTTCATGTCTGATCGGTGAGCGAATTTCACGAAGCCTCCTCGCAACGCTACTAGAAAAAGTGACGGCTTAACTGATACCGACTAGAGTCAATGAATGATTGTATTGATAAAATTGTGTAGAAATAAGATGAAGATTTCAAAAGATGAAATGCGCTATTTTATTTGTTCACGGAGGTTTTGAAATGCTCGAAATTAACCTGTTTCAAATTTCAGATTGGAAATCATCTCTACGAGAAAGGTCTAGCAACTTTTCACCCAGAGCCTGAAGACAAGGTTTGTTTAACTGACTAGTTTACCGTTGGGTGTGGATCAATGTCGAACGCTCTACGCTTTTTACAATATATGGTAAGGTAGGATAACGTAGATCACTTTATAGGAACTGTTTATTCGACAACAACTGTACAGTTACGAATACGAGCCATCGATGAATGAGTTGTACGATTGGCCTGAAACGGATTGCCGTGTGGGCTTCCCTCTGCCGGAATCCTGCGAACAGCACTGACCGATGATCGAATAAGAACATCTAATTAAGTCTGCCTAAAACTATATAAGAATTTTTGTATTGTAGATGAAGTAGTCTAATTGTATAGTGAGTATTTGCCTTGAGAAGCTAGAAAAATCAAATTTTCGATACAAAAAATGTAAGATTAAAGTGGACAGATAGATTTCATTAAAAGCACTTAACACATAACTCTCCAGCTGCACTGTATACTATGTAACTGGCGTGAAAATAATGGATACCTTCGTACAATCCCACATATCTCAGCTCGCATTGGATTTTCTTGGTATAATAAAGGCCATTCGAATCTACAAATCTTTGCCTACACTATGCAAGCTGTCTAGTTCTGCCAAGATGAAATTCTGGTTTTCTGGAGTCTATGATAGACAGTTCTTTCACTCTACTTCTTCAAGGATTACGTTCCGAACACAAAAGCAAACGAACAAGCGGAATTTTGTTCAGAATGGTTAGGTGTTGTTTCTGTGCTGTTTATTTTTGCATATGCCGCTGTTGTGCCAGAACATCTAAGACCTAGAGCTTCTTAGACAAATTTTTGGGACATTTATCTTTAAGTACATCTAACTTTTTTAAAAGGCAGTTTATGGATAAAAAAGGATAAAGCTCTCGACGTTGATCAATCCCTAAGGGATGCACCATGCATTCGACTTTATTAAGTACCGTTGGAGGTGATTGAATGCATATCTGGCCTTTACAATGACTTGCGGTGGCCTGCCGATGTATCGAGCTAGTGCTGCTATTCTCCCAGACAAGTCTGGTACCAATTTGCCGACCCCGGAGGGATGGAAGGCTTGGAGGGCTATAGGCGCAGGAATCGATTCCACATGCGTGTCGCAGTGGCGCTTCCGACCACTGGGCCACACGCGCCCTAATGGCGCGTTAAAAAGAAGTGTATGAAGACTAAATATAGAACTACTGCGATGGAGCAAAGTCTTTTCCATAAATCTGCTAGGCCAGGTACAGCCTTCACTCATTTGTAAACTCTTCCTTTCTAGACTATCGTAATGCTACTATAATACAATGAAGTTACTTTCATCTATAGCACGGTCACATATTCAGTGTTATGATACAGGTTTAGGATTTTGGCGACTGATTGTTAGACATGCGACCACTGAAAGGATTTTCTTCACATGTAAACTGCACTTTAGAAAGGCAATAGGTAGATAAAAGGGCAATAGCGCGTTCCTTCCCCATCGCAGATACCTGCGGAGCGGAGTTTTGCAAATATTTCATCATCGTTATGCTTGTATTTCGCATAATACACTACCATAAAAAATTGTAGTAGGCAGCAAATAAAAAGCCAACATTGTTCAATGGGTGATTGCTGATGGCACTGATCAACAGGAAACTACCTAAGAGACAAGCGAAACGAAGGACCCCCATAGTGTGGTGGTCAAGTTAGTCCCTCAAAGAAGTCCTCCTGTTTCCTTAACAGCGCGTTCGTCCCCCACCTCAGGCACCTGCGCTCCAAAGCTTTGAAAATATTTCAGCACCATTGTGGTTGTTTCACAAATAGTACCCTGCCGTGAAAACTTCGCTTTTTTTCCAGACCGTGCTATAGATGAAAACGAGACCTTCAGCTTAACTGGGTTTATGCCAATTTGTGCCTCCCCAGATAAATCTCGTTGACGAGTGATTGCTTATAGTGTCTAACAGTGCTGCTAAACAATTGAAACAGAGGACTCGCATGATGTGGTGGGAGCGCGTAACAGCCGCCGAAATGGTAATAGCGTGTTCGGTCCCCACCGTAGACACCAGCGGTGCGGATTTTTGTAAGTATCTAAGCAACATTATTGTCGACCGTATTCAAAATACCGCTTGTTGAAATCTCTGTGATGGTTTGTTATGAATTCGTTTTGAAGCGCTGGACAGTTGTGCCAAATAACTTCGTTTAACATGTGAATACCATTTGTCATAAGACCTGTGTGGAAACCCCAACCACTCCCCTACGCGTTCTCAAACACGATATATCATTTGGCGATATGTGTCTGCAATCGCAGTGTGCTGCATTACGCCTCCTTGCCAAAATATTTATTGGAAACCTAGAACTATCGTAGCAACAAATCTATCCTCTCTGAAATATCGCAGTGTAAAAGCCATTGTTAGCCATGGGTGTCAAGGCGATCGGAATAGAAGTTGCTAATATTTCCCATCATCTTTCTGAATGTAGTTGCTGCTACATTCAGGCAAGGAAGGGTGATCGATCTGGTATTACAATTGCCAAAACCCTGGAGCTTTTTACAGATGCTCTTTTCGACCTTTCAGTTTCGGTCAGCACTTTTCTTCTTTACATGCTCTGTTAGCGCTTCTAAGGAGAAGTAGTTGATAGGTGCACCTAATCGTTGCAAATCCTTGCTATTGTGACGACTAAAATTTTGCTGGGAGAGGTGTATCCTCACCTTTTAAACGTACAACCTTGGTTGTACTACGGAATCGTTGTTGAGTGTTCCCATAACATTCTCCATCAACATCATTTTCACAACAGTATCTCCATATACTTCCCAATGAGGTAAAGGATTCCCAGCTTGCGAAGAATTCCTGAATGGCCGGCCTGATTTTTGCCTTTTTATTTATTTTTAACTCAAAAAAGATCATAGATAACGTGGGAAATGGATCGATTCCTTTGGAGATTCGCAACGATGAATACATTAACCGATTTGGTGAAATCTTCGGTTCGCAATGATGTTTTCAGCTTCACTACTGTTGTGGAACTACGACTTTGTAAACATTCATGATTACATCTACGTAGGTACAAAAACTATGTGCCAATCGAGCGCGGGGAAACAAGGAGCTAACTCGAATAAGGATAGAAATTTCAATACTGCGACTTAGTGCTTCTCTTGTTATCTCTTGTTAGTCAGCAGTTATTAAAATCTATACTTCGAAACCGATTTTGTTTTAACCTCGGTGTGCCTAACCAATATGTATTCTTTCTTTGATGAGCTTACACGAAATTTATTTTAAAAAATGTTAAAGAAAACGAAACGTTAACCGAAAATAAATATAATTATCAACCTCGTGTAAGCTCATCAAAGAAAGAATACATATTGATTAGGCACACCGAGGTTCAAGGAAAGTCGGTTTCGTAGTATTACTACGCTTTGTGCTAGCTGACATTAAAATCTATGTTATGTTAACAATTCAGTTCACATCGTGTGTTTTGTTTAAAAAAAAATCGGCGAAAACTCTTTTCATACCTCCATTAAGAGTTTTCGAGCACCTGTGACTACGATGGTTACGCTGCCGGCAAAAGCTAGTAAACAGCGCAAAACAGGGATGTTTCCTAAGAACTAACTGCTTTGATTTTCGATAAAATTATACTTTTTCATATCAGATCACTTTTCGTAATTAGACACCCAGGAATGGCTCGGGCTACACACAATCAAGAAGATTTTGATGCGCAGTTCGTGTGGAGATTTCTAACAACTCGATTGTTGGTTTTCTTGTTGAGCACTAAGAACTGTTATGAACTAAACTGTAACTAATCTCACGAAGAAACTCTCTATGTTTTCGATTAGCTGCTTAGCTCCAAGGCTAATTTCATCAGATTTCATCGCGTTGATTTCCAAAGTCTAAAGATATATGCACACCTTTAACATTTTCAGTGCTAACCTTTCCACTCACGTTGTCAGAAGAGGTCACTAGACATTTTTTGGGCTATGACGACTGCAGATTGATGACTAATACTTCGTCTTATGATAATAATATCAGCTGAAGGGAAAGAGTGCGTACCCGCCAAGCGGCGAGTTTTTTTATTCCTATATCTCCCTCCCATTTTTTTGGTGGGGTAGTATCACATTATCCAATCTCTTTTTCCATATCAAGAGATTCTAAAGTACACAAGGAGCTTAGAGCAATTGTTAATGTGAAAAGATTGGAATGGCAGAAATCTGAGGATTTTTTGAACCAATATCCGTTCAACTGCAGATTTTCTTAACAACAATCGAGTGAACAGAGATGAGAAATATTGCAATGAGAATAGCCCGTATAATTTAATACACGTTAATGTAATCGAGTTTGGGTCTCAGAACCAAATCACGGGGCGATTGGTTCATCAACGAGGTTGTTGCTCTAAAAATTAAATCAGCCACAACGACATCATTAGCCCTGAGACGTTATGAAGGCAGGTGAGCACGGATGTTGAAGGTATAGGAATGCGACTCGTATGTGAAATCCTTCATTGCTCTTCTGAAAGTCACGGCTCTATTGTCGATGGGTTTTGTTGCATAACATTAAAAACTCTCCATATCTCACGTTCAACACATAACATCTATGTTGCAACGTGTTTGAGAAACCGAAGTTGAATGGTCAACGTTTCCACCCAAGTCTTGCGACAGATTATGCACACGTTACTCCTGGTGATTTGGCAGAGCAATAAGCGTATGAGTGCGATTTCGTAGTAAATCATTAAAACTGAGCTCTTCTCAAGAAAGCAATGTAATCGTTTGTTGCGCAAGTACTTCCTATGAAGGATAAAAGGATAAAGCTCTCGGCGTTGATCAATCCTTGAGGGATTCGCCACGCATTCGCCTTCATTAAGTATCGTTGGAGGTGATTGAATGCATGTCTGGCCTTTGCAATGACTCGCGGTGGCCTGCCGATGTATCGAGCCAGTGCTACTATCCTCTCAGGCAAATCTGGTACCAATTTGCCGACCCCGGAGGGATGGAAAGCTTGGTGGGATCGCAAGGATCGATTCCACGTGCGTGTCGAAGTGGCGCCTCCAGCCACTGCGCCATACGCGCCCTCTTTCTGTAAAGTACTTCCTATACAAGGAAAAAAAACTAAAGATTTTCGATGCACAAAAATTCAACAGATGGTGATAATTTTGAAAAAGCGTTAATGAAGCTGAATAGTTACTAATGTATCCCATTCGATAGTTTCTACTTCACTGTTTCTCGTCTTTCTCTCGAACTGCGACGCGAAAACGGAATTCATTAACTTTGGGGAGATCACATGAACCACGAGCGAGTTTAAGATTAGCATTCTAGACCTCAAGCATGAATAGAGCATTGCTGCAGTACCTACGATTTCGTTGTTATAGAAAAAACTCAGTCATAAGGCAATGAACTCTCAGTCGATCTATAACCGCCAACATTTGCATGTAGTAACGATCTGGCAATGACCCGACCGACTCTCTTGGAAATCCAGCGAAAAAAATTGCTTTCAGTCAGCAGACCTATCATGCGTTTTACTCTATGTTTGGGCATAATAAATATCATGACTTTCTTCAGGAATATTGAAAAACTTTATTTATGATCGACTAATATCTTTTCGTCAAAACCTTTTTTAAGAATTTATGTGTTTGTTTCAATAATTTACAACTTTTCTCGCTCAAAAGAAATCTCATTTTTACATGGACATTTCGATTTGTCCAAAAGAATGAAAAATGAGCGAAGAAATGGCAAGTTGGAACTGCGCAAAATCATTAATGATACGTAAGATGACAAAAAGTGATTCCTTTTTCCTGGATCGTATCTAAGTGAGTGCGTTCATTTTCAGCATTCCCTTGTGAAAACAAAGTAGTCCTTTCTACGAAGAGTCCATATTTCTGGCATTCTTGCCTCATTCGATGAGATCTGTAGAATAGTTGCTCTCTCAGATTTAATTTTTGAGAAATCTGTAACGCAATTCATTATGCAATTCTGTCTTTTCAAATGCTCTCTGAAGCATTTACGGAAAGAAACTTTTTCAAAAATGTGCAAAATCGTTCCAATAGAAACCGATTTGTTTATATTGGACAAGCTTTGCTGTAAAAGACAAGAAACAAATACAGTGAGCAAGTTTTCGTGTGCATTAAGCCACAAACTCTCTGGAGTTCGGTTTTTCACCGATACTGGGAGGGCATGTTTATCATCTCTGGAATGGAATCAGTGTGTAAACAGATTTGGCTCTTGGAACTCATATGGTACTTGTCTTTTATTGTTCTCTTACCAAATGACAAAGTGTGTGAGTTCGACGAGGAAAGCCGACAATGAATCCGAGGAAACACGGCTAGTTTTCAAGACTTTTTTTTAAAGAATCAGGTGTAGAACTGAGAGCATTCAAGAAGTGCAATACGATAGTATAATCAATCCTTGAGGGATACGCCATGAATTCGACTTCCTTAAGTATCACTGGCGGTGATTGAGTGCATATTTGGCCTTTACAATGACTTGCGGTGGCCTGTCAATGTATCGAGCCAGCGCTGCTATCCTCCCGGTCAAGCCTGGCACCAATTTGCCGACCCCGGAAGGATGGAAGGCTTGGTGAGCCATGGGCGTGGAGATCGATTAAACGTGTGTGTCGCAGTGGGGCCTCCAACCACTGCGCCACATGCGTCCCTGTTGACTTAATAATCCAAAAATGTGGTCGGATAGAGTGATTCCAGCTTCACAGTCTTTCCAGCAGAGGAGGACTCTGATACGAAGACGGAAAGGATTTTGCAGGTAAAGAAGATGTAGAATTCTGTGTGTTAGTATTTTAAAAGCGCTGACTTACTAACCCTTATTCTTCTAAATTATTATGCAAAATTAAGGGCGCGTGTGGCGCAGTGGTTGGAGGCGCCACTGCGGCGCGCACGTGAAAATGCGCCCATGGCTCACCAAGCCTTCCATCCCTCCGGGGTCGGCAAATTGGTACCAGACTTGTCTGGGAGGATAGCAGCACTGGCTCGATACATCGGCCGGCCACCGCGAGTCATTGTAAAGGCCAGATATGCATTCAATCACCTCCAACGATGCTTAATGAAGTCGAATGCATGGCGCATCCCTCAGGGATTGATCAACGCCGAGAGCTTTATCCTTTATCCTTTATTATGCAAAATTGCTCATCAGCTAGTTTTGTACTGTTATTAATGAAATTGAGTCACATGAGATTCCGAACTGCCACTTTCTTACTGCGCATGTGAGTTCGAGTCATAAGATATCGTAGCTAGTCACATGACAATGCTGTCGGCCAGCTGCAGTTGCGTAATGGGATTGTATTTTTGTGGCATAGAACAGTTTTATTATCAAACAAAGGAAAATCGAGTAACGTCTGAAGTATCGCTGGTTCAAAACGCAACTGAGATTTCCATTTTTGCTATTATCTCAGCTTCCTTCTGGTTATGCTTCACACATCTCACTGCCATAGAAAAACGGAATATTCACCAAATAAAATTAAGACATCCAGATTATGTTTTTTTTCAAAAAATAAGTTTTGAGATTAGTCATGCTGCTTCTAAGAAAGAAACGGCAAATATTTAAGATTTGGAAACAATGCACATAGATCGCCATGCGTTAAAGATTCCACGCTTGTCCTGAGGAACGTCACATTGACGAAACAGGTGTTCCTTTCATGTATCGCATTGGTCGAGGTGTAAAAGAGATACATTTTGAAGTCACCTGGAAACTGATGGCCTCATTGACAGAGGAGAGCTAGGAAAGTTTAAAAGCTTCTCAAATCAAGAACAACGAACTTGGTTTCACAACTTTACCTATACAGTCTACCCACCTATACCTAACAACTTCGGAGTCGGCCCTTAAAAATATGGTTATTGATCGCCTGATGCCTAACGGACACAGATGGCTATGAATGAAAGTGATAAAATTCTCTTGTATTGTCTACGTCTCGTGGATGTCAACAAATTTTTTTATGCTATGTCTTATTAAACTGCACCAGTGATTAATTCTATAGTTCTCAATGTCAAAACCTTTTTTAACTTCAACTACATTTCTTGCCATCATTGAAAGCTAATGTGGACACTTTACCGAGACTCTTTCTTTTGCACGACTCTTGCTGCATGACGTTAATTTTCTCGCCCTAGTTCCCTAGTATGAAAGCCAACAAAGGTAGTTATAAACTGATGTCTTACAATTCGCGGGAATTAGTGATTAGAGAGGCCGTATAATATCTCATACATGGTTGCCGATTTGACCTTTCCCTCCATTAAGCAAACGACTTATCCCTCCGGATCGTCCATTTGGTGCTGGACTTGCCTAGAGAAACAAGACATTGTTTGATCCAGCAATTCATAGGCATCTTGCGATTCATAGGTATCTTGCAAGGTAGACTTCTCCGACATTACGGCCTTTGCACAAACGTGTCTTAGTGATTCCTCTGCTTTGCAAGCCATCCTCGAATTCCTTGCACATCACGAAGAAGTAAACATGTATGGCCCGCCTTTCGATTCACCACTTCATGGCTTTCTTGACAAAGTGCCTGAATTTCACAGTCCTCAGATGGATCGGGAAATATTCTGCACAAATAAGAAGCCCAGTAATGGGACAGCTACTAGGACCAAGCCTTCCAATTACGTTCATATCCAAAATTGAAGCCTCTGTACACGGTCTACGGTCATTACTCCGCTGTTGGCATATCGACGACTGTCTTATCAACTTGCTTTACTGTTTTCTCAGTACAATGCAGGATAGACAAAAGCTTTAAGCTGTTGGGCGAACACCCAAAGTACATAAATTTCGCATAGAAACCAAAAGGAAATTGGCTTCCGTCTTTGATCTTTCATATTGGCCTATCCAAAAACAGATGCATAACCAAATGGCATCGAAATCCAAGTAATAAAAAGTACTGTTTTATTACTTCTTCCCTCACCTTTCGCACCCACCAAAAAGGCGCTTGTGAGAAGCAAGTTTTTCGGACAGCCACCAGTACGTGCACATGAAGAGAACAGACGGAGGAATCCTCAGACATGGCGAGACAAATAGCCATTTTTAAAGCCTACGAAACACTGGCCTTTCGGGATAAGTGAGAGGAAAAACCACGCATGCAACGATAAGTCTGGTGAGGGTAAGACCCTGTTTTTCTTGTTCTTTATTTCCAACGAATTAATTACAGCCGTAAAACGCTGCTTACACAGGACCGGTCTAGAGATGTTGGTAACGGTGATGTACTGGCACTGATCAATTGTGTAGTCAATCTGTTCGAAACCGCTATATGACCGTCGATGTACAATGCAATTTTGCATAAATCGCTTTAAATTAGAGATAGTGATTGCATCAGTTCAGGTATTGTGTGATTGGTCCCTTGTAAAGCATATAAGGAAGAATACTTTGGCAAAAGGCGTGGACTGCTATGCGACCGTACAAAAGAGCACTATGGTGGGAAACACGAAGTAAAGCAAAACAGTCCACTAGGCAGGCATTGGACGCGAAAATATAATGAAGATTTTTAAATAGAAGTCGCCATCCTCTCACAAGTATCCAAAACATTGATACCGAAACCTCTTGGGGAATTCTGGATGAATTCGAAAGGTGAAGTGCATGAACGAATGCATTTTACCCACGCGCAACCTCGTTCCATTTCTCAGACTTTTCTTGAAAAGGGAATATTCCCGACCTAGGTAAACTCTGTGCAGTTGCTCTCCATCAATAAATAGAGCATTTACAATAAAATGTCATGGTTTGAAGAAGGTGTTTTCCGTGTGAATGAAATTTAGGTTTTGGGCTTTTCCACCTGAGTTACTAGAATATTTTGCTTGGCAGATCGTCTATCGATTTGATTTTTCTAGCCTCTGAAGGAGCCGATATCCATCAAAACGTTAGCCGTTGTGAAACAAACATTCTTCCGAAAGCCTCGTATCTTTTCAAGAAGAAAACACTAGCTTTTTTCTGTGCTGAACAGCTACGGACATAAAATCGTTGCATCCAATCATCACTCTGAGCCGAAAAGTTCACTGAAAAGATGGTATTTTGAAGAATAGATTAAACGTTACGTAGTAAGTTATAGTAGCGATGGCAGAAGAAGATTCAGCAACTTGCCATAAACTTCTCCTATTTATCGATTTCAGATAAAGTGCGCTGATAAGAGTGATAAGGAAGATAGCAAACTGTTAGACAACTTTTGTCACTAACAATGAAATAGTTTTAAGAAGAAAGCTTAGGAATTACGTTGGTGGTGTTCCTATGAGCTTGTTTTCACGACATCAAATTGCGCAATTCTACCATAGTCGATGAGCCAGAGTTAAGCCACCGTGGTTTTGTGGGACGCTCAAGAAATCAACGTCTTTTTGGAAAAAGATCCTGCTCTTGCTACGTGCCTTCATTTAGACTCAAAATCTACAGATCTTTTTTTTTGTATTGTTGTAGTTCAACACCAACCTCCAGAGCTTAGTGTCCACACGTGCAGGCACAAAAGCATTCTTGAATAGACACGTGCATGCATGCGCCTATAAACACGCCCAAAAATACGCAGGATATACGGACATTTTTAAGTTTCGAGTAACTTGTCTTTTCCACATAATCATTTACAGTGATAAAGAAACGGTACTGAACTATACCGCACCGATGTTTCGTGTGTCCGGACTCCATTCGTTACATGAGTGATCGAATGCATATTTCTTCCACAAATTGCCTTGACGAGCTCTACTGATGTTAAAGTAAGTGGCTTTATCCTCATAGACACGTCAGGCACCAATTTCCTGACGCCAAAGGGATGGAGTGCTTGCTTGACCAAGTGCGCGAAGTCGAACCAAGGACCATGTCAGTTAAAGTGCAGCTATAATCATTCTCCTGTATACGGTCTCTTTATATTGATGGTAATCTTAAAATCACCGAAGCAAATATATTTGTTTGGATCAGGATGCCGTAGTAGGAATTTTCTATATAATTTTAAAAAAGGAACAACCCTTAAGAATGTATAACATTGACAGCATGATACTAACTTTTAATTTATCACCTAATATTACTTTTCACAGCAGAGTATGATGTAGAATACAACACTTGTGATGTTGAAGCATTTGAAAAACTTGCAACAGAGCCGGATTTGAACCCACGGTTGCCTTTTCCAGAGGTTCACGTGTTACCCACTGTACCACTGAGGCCCTTGCTTTGCCTATTTCTCAGCCAGCTTTTTAGCTAACTGTACTATCATCGACCACCCGTCGAAAAGTATTATTTGCTACTGGTTGAGAGAAAAGCAATGCGAGGGCTTTAGTGGTGCAGTCGGTAACACGTGAGGCTCTGGAAAGGATAATCATGAATTCGATTCCCCGACCTAGCGTGCAAGTTTCGCAAATATCATTAGAACATCATAATGGTTGTATGGACAGCATGTTTTGGTGCATTAGCATAATATAAATAGCCTTTTCTGAAGATGTATCTGATTTTAAAAAAATTCATGTCTTTATTCATAATCCGAAAGGGGCTGTGTGATATTTTTTTCTAATATTGTGCAAACAAGAGTGCGTGAGGCGCAGTGGTTGGAGGCGCTTCTGCGACACACCACGTGGAATCGATCCCCGCACCCATGGCCCACGAAGCCCTCCTTCCAGAATCGGCAAATTGGTACCAGATTTGTCTGGGAAGATAGCAGCACCGGTTCGATACATCGGTTGGCCGCCGCGAGTCATTGTAAAGGCCAGATATGCATTCAATCACCTCCAAACATGCTTAATGATGTCGAATGCATGAAACATCCCCTAGCGATTGATCAACATTATGAAATCTATGCTTTTTTTCATTCTTAGTACAAATAACCTCGATGATTGTTAGTGTACCTCTAACTAATGAGAATCATATGAGAGAACCGCCTGTGATGAAGTTGTGTTGATTTCGTTGACGGAGTGATTAGTCTTCTTCGAAAAAGTGCATATGAAAGGCTAAATATTTTTCAATGATTGTTTAAGGATGGCGATATACACTGATAATTTAATGGTACTTAAAACGAGTAAGAGTCGGCTGTTGTGGAAAATCGATATCCTAGCTATATGAAAAAATGTGTGACCCTCAGCGGTTTCTCACTCAGCCATAACCTACCGTTATCTAAAGAAAAAAAAAGTAAGTTGCTACAGTATTTTTACAGAACCACTACATGAAGTTTAGAAGGAAAATAGCAGAATATCAATCAGTTCAGAAACAACCTATACAAGCGCGTCTTTTAGAAAAACTGTTTATGAGAAGCCACAGTGCAGGGATGTTCATCAGTTAAACATATTTGACTGACTTCGCTAACCTTTTGTATAGAAAACCACTAGGGGAGTGCGGTGCATATAAATACAAATATCGTCACCGGAATCGTCTTCACACCATCTGACCAGTATTTGGCGTCTATATAACCGTCCATAATATGAAATGAGTCAAACCTTCTTATATCAATTAGTATTTTTTGACAAATGAAAATTTGTTATGTCTGATGTGTTAAAGGGTCGTCATGATAACCTCTTAATATCATTCATGCGTATGGTTTCCTTTCAGAAAAAGGTTCTATGCTAAGCACTCGGGAGGCCATGGAGTGCAATGCCCATATGACGGATAGAAAGTTAAGAGGGTTGAACAGTTTATCACTCAACTGGATACAACATTGGACTTTCTGCCTCTGCTGTGCTGAATTCTCGTATTCATTGGGTTTGAATGTAGAGACATTCGTGTTATTCATTAGCAGTCACAGCTAAAAATAGACAAAGAAAGGGCTCTCAAGATAGCGCTCGAAATGCCTAAAGAGTAGTATTTCATGCCAAGTGCTGCAAAAACAAAAGGTTTTTTCACTGATTTTCGTTAAAGGATAAAAGGATAAAGCTCTCGACGTTGATCAATCCCTGAGGGATGCGCCATGCATTCGACTTCATTAAGTATCGCTGGAGGTGATTGAATGCATTTCTGGCCTTCAAAATGCCTCGCAGTGGCCTGCCGATGTATCGAGCCAGTGCTGCTATCCTCCCAGACAAGTCTGGTACCAATTTGCCGACCCCGGAGGGATGGAAGGCTTGGTGGGCCATGGGCGAAGGGATCGATTCCACGTGCGTGTCGCAGTGGGGCCTCCAACCACTGCGCCACACGCGCCCTTTTACTGATTTTCGTTATATTCAGTAATAGGGGAAGTTTACTGTTAGATCGCAGGTAATCCAAATTAGCAAGAATTATGGCTCAGAGCTGTGGTGATAAAATCTAAGAGAAGCTTTATTTGTCCACAAAGGTAGACGTACACTTCTGTTCGAGGGATCGTAAGCAGAGCTAATGAAAGGTACGATCAAATCCCAATGAAGTCGATGCCGAATCGAGGATGAAAAGTAGTTATTGGAGGCTTCAGTTGACAACCAATGAAGTTTTCACCTCGTTTTCTTTGAAAATCGTATTGTAACATCGCCCTTTAATTATGTGAGCTTCACCAAAACAAAAACCTAAAACATAGTTTATTAATGAATTCACACTATACCAATAGAATACGGTTGTTGCCGTTTGTAATTTGTGACTCTTTTTTGTACGAGTAATTGAAGAACTGGGTTTCAGAGTAGAGCGTGGTGGCCAAAGGTGACCCCTGTGGTACACATAGTCACCGGTCCGATCCCAAGCAAGGGCAATACCGTGAGTTTCTCATTCGCTAAGGATCAGTAAATTGCTGCGAGACGGGGATTGAAACCTGATTTAATACGTAAATAGACCTTTAACCGCCATTGTGTAATTTAATTATCGGTGAAATCACCTGAACGACGCCATGAATGAGGACGAATGCAAAGCGCATTTCTAATGGATGCTGATAAAAGTTGAATGCTTTAAGCCTTAATCTTTTTTAGGTTATCTGTCCGATGTTGTTACTTTTTTCTTTGAAAAGGCATTGAAAAAATATCTAGGAATTAAGTAGTTATCTAGTTGTTACAAGCAAGTTGCACCCTGCAAGTTTCTCCCTTACTTTGTTTCATTTCGTTTTCTTTTCGGCCTTTCGTTTCAACTTTTTCCCTTCTTCTTGCTACATTTCTACTTCATTCTTCATTGTTTCTTTTGCTCTCCTTCTTTCTCGCTGTCCACTTTTCTTTTCTTTCTTTCTTACTTTACCTCATTCTTTCCTTTCTTCCTTTCTTCTCTTTTTTTATTTGTTTCTCTGTACTAACTGCATTCATAGTAAATGATAGCGAGCAACTCTTGGTAAATATGTATGATGATTTTTCACGCCCTCTCTTCGTTGTTTGTGTACTTAATTATTTGATTACTTATTTATTCATTGAGCATTTATGAAAGTAGCAGTAATAGTTTTTCTCACAAAAACATTTTTCAACAAATGATTTCATCGTCATTTTCATTGTTTCTGAGTTGGTCGTTTTGAGTTGTAACCAGAAACATCACCACATCTAGTGAATAAGCCAACAAAGAAAAAAGCAAAAGAGAGATGTGGACGATTCTTCTTACAAAAAGTGTGTAATTATCCGGAATTGATCGATGATCATAACTGCGAAAATCGATCGATGGTCATGAGTTTCCGCGGTAGGCTGCGCTGTTGTAATCTGTTTGTTTGCTATCGCATGCAATGAAGAAACGAGAAAACTAAACAATAGGCTGCTGGCATCGACGCCTGCGACAAAAATCTACGCACCGATTTTCCTGTGTGTGCGTGTTTTTTTCCACCGCTTGAAGAAAAAAAAACTACTACAACCAATTTATTAAAATGACTGGCATCAAGTGAGTCCAAGCTTATGCGTTTAGCAGATTAGCTTTTTTTTATTTTTCATTTATTTTCACATTTTTTGGCATCACTTGTCGAGCGAATCCCAGCACTCTTTCCATTCGATTCATTTCCTTGAATTCGCGTAATCTACGAAGGTCTTCGAAATTGCGTTTGGCTTCACCTACTGCTTGAAGATTTCCTTCTTCTCTATGGATGTCCTTGAATGCTGGTGTCGCGATGGAAGCCGTACTGGGTGATCCCAAATCTTCACCAAAACTGCCGTCAGTCTTTAAAGATCGGTGTGAGCTTCTCCTAGAGAACTCAGTTAGCTATGCCTCACCCCGAATTTGTGACGAGGGGTGAAGCGAGGTGTAGCTAGCGTCTTTGCGAGTATTACTGAGTCAAAAATGAATGTCGTAGAAATAAAGAGATCACTGTCATATTTGCTTTCTTCTCATTTTGCAGCTTTTCCTTTCAATAGCTGAACCACTTGGTAATAGGCCTTCTCGAAGGTTGTTTTTATAGATTGGATTTAAGAAAGGATCGTCGTGTGCTGTTGACGCCTGTAGAAGATGTAGCCGAGTCAACTGAAGACGATCATTTAATGTAGGGCTTTGAAGATTGTTCTTAACACTTTTTTGCTCCTTTGCTATTTTATTTCTTTTTGCTTTTGTCTACGATTTAAGGAATCGAACATTTCTTCGTGTTCTGGTTGTTATTCTCTTTGTTGTCTCCACAACGGCTTATAAGATAATTCTGTGAGTTTTTTAGAACAACTCATTTAGAGCAGGTTTAGATGTACTAAATAAATAAATAAGTGAAAGCATTTTAGAGATCCACCACCATATCCTTCAAATAGACCGCCACGTCCTCGCATTCGTGAGAGTGCTCACATCTCCTTTGAGGATATCATGGAGTATACGGATCGCTTCGTTGAGTTTATGAAGAAGTATGAATTATTAGAAGGGTTGTTTTCACCATTTGCTTTTTTGTTTTTTTCTTTTAACGGAATTATTACTTGATTAATTACAGTAATCTCGCATCACATGAGATGACTTCACATAGCTTTGACTTACCTGCTAAATTGAATGTTTTGCTCGTTTCTTCTAATCCATCATTCTCCAACATTTATTATTTTATTCGAGCAGTGGTTGCAAAACGTTTAAGTTATCCAGAACAATAGCTATTTAGCAAATTGCCTTCAAATAACATCTCGAGGTGCTCCTTAAGGCAAGGAATAAAGAGCTGATTAAAGAAGTGACTACGCTTTGCGTTTCCAGATCACGATTGATTAGAATAGATAGCCTCCTGGGCATTGCGCTAGACCGTATTGACTTATATTTTTGTATCAACGTAACTATACTCATACAAGGGGAAAATTTTGGTTAGAGATGCACGCAATACACGAATGTTCGTTGTTTCGATGAGGGTATTAACCGACCAGACACCTCATTCTTCCATGTTAAAGTTGGTACCAGACTTACTTGAGAAATGCTTCTTCCGATTCTTCGACTAGTCCATTTTCTTGAATTTTTTCATTGTCGACGTTTTCATTCCATCCCCTTGTTAAATAGCTGCCTCTCATGAAAATTCAGGAAATTTTACTTGTTCATTCAGTGATTAATGTGTTTAGTTACGACAAGGAATACACGAACAGCACGGAAATGTTGAGGCGTTTCAAAATCTATGAAAAACACATGACTGAAATCACCGATTTGAATAGGTTAGCCGTTTGCGAATCATAAGTGCGAATCACTGGCGTCGTGTTGATTAGTGGAGCTATACGCACGCGGTTGTTGATGCGATCTCGTGTCATGAGCGAGGCAATTCCCTCATGCTCCTGGTTTCGCGATTTGGCTTCAGAATCATCTTCAAGTATAGAAACTACTGTTTTAATTACTATAAAACTACTATGTTTGTTGTTAGGCTTTTCAGAGCAATTAAATAGACCTAATATGCGCTGTCACCTGAGCGTTGCTACGAATGAAGTCCAATGTCGTATCCCTAAGAGATTGCTCGATATCAAATGCTTCATCTCTATCCTTTTATTTTTTTTGTATAGTGTTGAAGATAAATGTTTTATAAGGCTGAGGTTTCTAGTTGTATTTGGTTAAAATTTTGCAAGGGTTTTGCCAAAAGAAAAGCCATCACATAGTGGTCATGTAGAGCATGCGTACTGGATTCGTACTCTAGGTGAACTGCATTTAAACCCTTGAATAAAATTCAAATCTAATAAGACCCGATTGTAATCTCGATGAATGGTCAACCCATCTAAATTTCATGTGGTACTACAACTGTTAAGAACTCGAACAAAGCAGTTGAAAATATCGTACTCACAGTACATGATGTTAAAACGAAAGCATCATTTCAGAAATTCCGCTAATGGTGTCTCCTACGGAGAGAACGAAATGAGTGATTGGACTGACGAAGAATTCGAGAAGGTAATCATCTATATGACTACAGTGCTCCTTAGTTTTTTAGTATTTCTTTGTTTGTTTACTACATTTTTGTTTATTTACTGTGTATTTTGTTTGTCTACTGTATTTTTTTATTTTTTATTAATACATTTTATTATAAGTCACGCGCTTTTCTTACTTATCATGGAGTTGGGTATTTGTTTTGAGCATTAACCTTCTACATACTTTTCAAAAGAAGATCGATTTCGATGTGGTTTCGATGTGGCATACTTTACGTTTTGTAATGTGATTTCAAGTATACGACAAAATTTATTTTAATGACCACAATAACCTTGCGATATTTGCAAAAACTCCATGTGTACGGTGTGGTGATGAACGGATTAGCCGCCGAAAAGGGTAACATCGCGTTCGTTCCCCACCGCAGACACCTGCGGTTCGAAACTGTGCAAATATCCCAGCGCCATAGTGGTTGCCTTACAAATAATACCCTGCCGTGAAAAGTTGTAAAAGGTAAATAAATAGTAAATAAAAAATCAACGTTTTTAATTCAATACTTTGAAGGAAAACAATAACTGTTCTCAACAATACGAATTGCACCGCATATCTCATCACTCTATCTCTTAGTCTCTTCTACCGAAGTCTTTCTATAAACGACTTCGAAAAGATGCTAAATTTATTCGAACTGATGCACCTAAAGCAAAAGAGCGCGCTATGCCTGCGCCAGATTTTTTCGACTGGCGAGCAAGGGAAGTCATCTCGCCAGTGAAGGCACAAGGTAGGGAAATTTGGTAAAGTGCAACCGAAAGCATAATAATGGCCTTCTGTTGCCAATAGTCAACATATCAAACCTTCATATGTACGTTTATGGATTGATTTTTCCAGGTAAATGTGGATCATGTTGGGCATTTGCTGCTACAGCCACCGTGGAAGCAGCATGGGCCATCGCTCATGGTGAGATGCGTAATCTCTCTGAGCAAACCTTGCTTGACTGTGATCTTGAAGATAATGCGTGTGACGGTGGTGATGAGGACAAGGCATTTCGGTTTGTTTTCAGAACGATTCTATATTTGTCACGACACTGTTTATATTCGGTTGCTTCAGCTGTGATTCTTTCGCGAATCATGCTGGCCATATTGATCACCTACGTACGATTTATAATTACACTCGACATTAGCAACACTTTCTGGCTCTCTCTGTAGGTATGGAAAGCAATCAATCGCTGTGGGAATTATGCGGGACACCGTCGATTTTAGTGTCCTTCTCACACATGTACTCTCGCCGTCCTGTTCAAAGAATAGTGAACCAGTTTTTGCAACCAAAACAACAATTTTACTCATCGTCTCGTAGTTTGATCTCGTTTTGAACAACTTTTAATGACTCCTGACTTCTAAGTCATACTAAATTCAATTCCAAACTCGCTGCTTTTTCGAACAACTTATTTAGATCACTCCAATTTTTCTATTTCAGCTTTTGTTTATGTACTTAGTATGTAGTCAAGCATGTAGGATTCGTCTCAGCACATAAGCTAACACTAGAAACTTCCAATGACTGAGAACAATGCGCTATGAATGAAATTTTTGAGGAGTGCGACATCAGAAACGCTTTTAGTGGCAACAACAAACATTTTTAAAAAAGCAAATACTTATGTGGAAGCTTGGTTGACCCACTTTTACAAGTGGCGAGATTACCTCTTTCATTCTTTCTTTCCTTAACGCTTGTCGTCCATAGTGGTGGTCTGCACCGAGTATCACTTCCGCCTCGCTTGTTTCATTATCGTTTCCAATAACGATTGAAAGGAAAATCGAGCATAAATAGAATTATGGTAAATTATAGTAGTATGGACTCTCAAGACTCCATGACTTTTTGAACTTCTTCGGTCTTATAATTTCGGAAAGTCACCGATTTTAATCTTATTCTTGCGTTGTATTTTACTTGAATACTTAGATGATTGGATGGCCCGTTCTCGCTAGTTGTGCGGGCCCCAGCAAAATTTCCATATTTTTGAAGTTTTTCTGGGTTAGCTATTGTGGTTTCTTGAAGTCACGAGGTCCGCCTAGCCAAAGTGTTTTCCCAGGTCGTCACCACGACAGGCAGTCACAGCCCTTGTGGATCAGAGGAAGCCACTATGCGACTTTGATACCAGGACGGTGGGGGATCCTGGGATTGGTTTACTCTTAGCTAGGCTTCCCGATGGAAACGCAGAACTTTTTCTCAGCTTTAGAGGCCCTGCTAGCTGGAGTCATGAATCTCCTCTGTGAATCGCAGCCCGACATCCAGGAATACCTCCAGCCACTATGAGGCGGGAAACCGTTGAGAGGGGCATTGTAACAGTTATATGAAATATACGAGTCTCAAAAACACCTTCATAGTTAAATATTTTAGAAAACTTTTTAATTTCAGTTTTCACAGAAGAGTTTATTTATTTAATAATTCAATGGTATGTGTTATCGACAGCCGCATGTATCGCACTGGCTAGAGGTGCCCTAGAATACGTACAAGATCAGGCGATGTTTTGGACCCGGCGACGCGAGCTAGCCGAAACTTGCCATTCATTCTCGGTTTGCACCATACTTGTCTTAGGAAGGTAAAAACGCGTGTGAATATCTTAAAAATTTTGATAATGTTAAGACATTTGCAAAACTCCGGACCGCAAGTGTCTACGATGGGGAACGAACCCTTTCAGGGACTAACGCGTTCACCACCACACCATGCGATTCATTCGGTTCTGCTGTCTCTCAGCTTGTTCTTTCGATCACCATCAGCAATCACACGTCAGCGAAATTGGTCGGGGAAGTCCAAATCGGCACTGAACCCAGTTAAGCTAGGGCTGTAGTTATAATCAAAATTTTAACTTATTACTTGCCTCATACTGTTTTTAAAGGCAGCATATGTTGCGAAAAAGTCTTCAAGATTGTTCAGCTCACACGAGACACTTTTCTTGACGAAAATGAGAGGTCATTAAAACGTTAGCCCAATAATACAGATTTCGTGTAATTGAACAATCTGAAAAGATATTGATTATTAATGTCAAGTTTAAGTATTGATCATTTTTGGAAAGTATTGATTCGGGACAAATACAACTCATCATGTAGGTCAAATGAATGTACTCAGTAGCCTCCACGATACTGCGAATGGAGTTGAATGCGTAGAATATCTCTAAGGTATTGATGAACGACGAAGACTGTCTCTTTATCCTTTAAGTGATGATTTTTTGTTGGTTTTGCGCAATCCCAACAACCACGTGTTTAGCTACATCCATCGAAATGGCCTTGCTTATGCTGACCATTTACCGTATGTTGCTCGCCGTCAGAATACATGTGAAGTGGATGGAAATACAACGAAAATTGATGTGAGATCTGTCCAACTTCAAAGCGACATTTCTGCCATCTTAAAACCGTGAGCTGCAGTATCTCTCGTTCTACTTTTAGGTCGCCTATTTCCTTCATCCTGACGAACAATCGATAATCGATTGGCTGCTCGGCTTTGGGCCTGTCAATATCGGTATCTCTGTGACGAAGGACATGCGTGCCTACAAAGGCGGAGTATTTACACCGAGTGCATACGACTGTAAAAATAATGTAAGCAAAATTTGTAACGAAAAGAAGGCAAAAGAATAATGAATACAAAAAATTATCTGAGGCAGTTAGATACTTAGGTAGCTTGCCCATGCCTAGCATATTATCATCAACACTTTTTGAAAAATGATAATCATTAATTACTGTTGAAGATAGCAACACATTTTTACTAACATTTCTATTCATTTCGTAATATCCAATGGCCATCTATGAAGGCGTTTGCATTCGTGTGTAGCTCTGGTGGTAGTTGAGTGTTTGTTGCCTTCCATAAACCACCCTAAAACGTCCCCAGATTTTTACCAAGTAATTTTGCAGCTCTTATGAACTGGAAACGACCGGAGCGATTTTCGCAGCCTTAGGGATTCCTACGATTAGTTTATTGAGGACGGTTTAACTGCTGAAATTTCTCGATTTCGACTAGAGTTTAAGCACTGTTCGTCTTCTTCGAATGCAGGATATTTTTAAAATTTGATGAACATAAGGTGTGAAGTGATTTTTCAACTTAGTAAAATGCTGGGCTAAACATAAACTTTGTGAGGGCGATTATTGGGATCAGTGCGATTGACCGATTGACCGATCGCTTAATCGTTTTTAGCCTGATGTTCTTCTACATCAACGTTAGCATATCCACTATAACATACTCTGCGCCTCCATTAGATCGTAATCGACCTTCAAATATCATAGCCTTTTTGTTTGCTTTGCTTATCATATCCGATTTCGGCCTATTAGTTTGCTCCGTCATTTCTGTCGTTGTTGTTGATGTTGTTGTTGGCCTCATTGAATACTCGGAAGATCCATGCGTCGCCCAATGATGTTCATCGACGTGGCTTGTCTAGGTCGACATCGTTACTCTCATCACTTGCATTTCCACTTGATACTGGAGGCAACACCCAGCCTTTGTGTTGGTGGGAAAGGATGGCTTCGTATTCAACTACTGATAGCATTCATCGTCACTGTGTGGTTAATCGACTTTTCAACACCGGGAAAATTTATCAGTGCAAATCTCCATCAACGTTAGTGTCATAAACAGTACATAGTCCATCAGTTACTTTTAATGGACTTTTTTAGTATATACATACACAACATATACATATTGTTTATGACTGTTTTTGTTCCACTGAAGTGATATTTTTAGGTGATCGGCCAAATTTGTTGCCCATCACTAGTTACGGTAGCTGAAATGAAATTTTTAGGTAATCGGCTTGCATTCACTACTGATAACTGGTTACGGTACAAGTAAAACTGGTGAAAAGTATTGGATTGTGAAAAATAGCTGGGGTAACACATGGGGTGTTGAGAATGGTTACGTTTATTTCGCTCGTGGTATCAACGCATGTGGTATTGAGGATGAACCGATAGGAATTTTAGCATAGAGCACATTTAGTTGGTTTGATTTAGCAATATTTATAAGGGTCACCTAGAAACAGAGTTTTAGGAGACAATTGATTTTAAGTTTAAAATCGTTTTTGTTACAACCATCTTTATTTTCTAATTGAATTTGTATTGTTTTCGTTATGTATGAAATAAAGAGTTTATAGATTGATTTTTTATACTGATGGTCGCCATTATTCGTATCTTTGAACGGCGCTTAAAGTCCTATAAACTCCATCGTTTGATCTTGAAATTAGATTTTATTTTCAAATGCCGAGATAGATTTTCAGCATTTGGTGACAGCTCTGAGTCAATTGTTCAAGATTTCATACCTGAATCCTTCGTATGTTATCGTCTTTGCAGTATTATTTTCTGGCGCATATATACGCATGTCAGGGGCGCGTGTGGCGCAGTGGTTAGAGGCGCCACTACGACACGCACGTGGAATCGATCTCTGCACCTATGGCCCAGCAAGCCTTCCATTCCTCTGGGGTCGGCAAATTGGTACCAGACTTGTCTGGGAGGATAGTAGCACTGGCTCGATACATCGGTAGGGCACCGCGAGGCGTTGTAAAGGCCAGATATGCATTCAATCACCTCCAACGATACTTAATGAAGTCGAATGCATGGCGCATCCCTCAAGGATTGATCAACGCCGAGAGCTTTATCCTCTTCTCCTTTTATTATATACGCATGCCACTGCATAGAATAAATATTCATTCAGTCGTCGGTGCTACGAATGGGAACTAAGGGATGGTGCGTCTCCACCTTCCCGAAGGACTGGTCAGCGCCGAACGTCTTGCACGTTACCTTTTGTAAACATTCATAATGCTGTTAATATTAGTTTGTAGTTTGAAAAAACTCTACACGACTTCTTGAATGCTTCATTCATATAGAAGCTAACGATCATGCCAAGCAGAAACCACATGATTTGGGACAAATCCTTCTTCTCATTTTGTCGCTATATATGGATGCTGTGCAGAGTCTCATTTTCAGGACTATTTCAGGATTATTTTGCACCTGAAACGACATTAACCAAAGCAGGCTAATAAAAGAATTTCTGTCATACTGGCACATACATCCAAGAATCTTTGCATTCGAATTTTGGGTCAGTAGCAACTGCAATAGGACGCGTATATTTAATAAAATGTAAAACTAGTTATAAGATCGAGATCGGTGTTATTTTAAAAATAATCATCACCGATTCGATACTTTATGACAGTTGTTCTCTTACTGGTAGCAGTGTTGGTGATCACAGGTACGATGTTGCTCGTGGAGTTTAATCCTTCACTCCTCCTTCACTTCCACGATTACAGAATCTAAACACTTGCGCGTTGATACAATGATAGGCCAAATTAGTGAATAAAACTCTTTTACCTGTAACCGGTTCCGCGCGTGTCGTTTCCACCTTTGATTTCAACAGCGGCATTTCGACAGCCTTCATCAAAATTCATGTTACTGCTGTACCTATCAAATACTACCTCATTCGCTGAATCGCTGAGTAGCTTAAGCAAAAATTCGTGTCATTAACGTCGTTTCTCGTTTTGATACATTTTGTGGGTGATAATTTTCATATAACATCTGCATTATTATAATTTAAGGACCGTGACTGGAAAGCTTGGTCGTGAACCTCTTCATTGTCAATTTTCATTACGTTTGGACGTGGCATTGATCCCACTTTTGTTCATCAGGTCTGATAGCAAAGTATTTGAAGTCTTGAGTTTTGTCCTCTAACCTTATCCTCTGTAAGTTCTTGCCACCAGATTTTTCTGCCTATGTGATGTAAATCCTTCTGAGAAGATTTTCAGCAGCTGACCGTTATGTTTAGCCTCGATAAGCATGTTGCAGTGGAGTCACGCTTAAGGTCTCTCCTAGAGCTAATTGGAGTTGGTGCATATCCTATCCATTCTTAAATGAAAAACTGAAGTGTGTTTGGCGAAAATTTTGAATCTTTCTATGTATAAAATCTTTTAAGAAATTGAGAAAATCGTAATCTTCCGGCCGGCTGCCCTTCTTTAATCTGACTCTCGTGAGATAGTAGGATTTCGCCCAGAATATTACCCTATAGTATTTGAAATTTTGGTCTTATCTGACGGCAGGAACTTTTCCCAACTTTGGACCATATCGGATTTTTGCACGGAGAGTGAGTTGAACGGAGGCATTTAATGAAATGGTGGAACTATATGTGTGTCAAACCATATTTCAAAATTACTGTGAACAACGGTAGTGTGGTCACAGAGTCAGCAAAACGGTTTATATTCTCATTTTGTATTCCTTTTTTAGATTTTTAGATTCTGGCAACAATCTCACGATCTACACTATGGCACTGAAGTCTCCATCAACAATTTTATTGAAGAACATTTGGTTGGGAATTATTTCCTCTAATGTCCTGCCTTTGAGAGGTGATCCATGAAGCTTCACAAGGCCCAATTTACTCGTTAAGTGTGCTCAACAACCTCTTCACAAAGATTGTCTTACCTCGTTTATCGTGGGCTTAGAATGAGGCACAAACAATCGAGTGAAAGAGATTCGACAAGGATTCTTCTGCGTGGACCACAATAGTGTCCGGTGTCTTAGATATCCGTTGACAGGATTATCTATCTATGTTCTAACTAACTTCTAAGACTACAGAAAAAAGTGCTTAGAAAAACTCAACGAATGCAATATAAATGCCGCTCGCCAACCTAAGAATAGACTCACCTGTACCACCTGTATCACCTGTAGTCCCGTTGATCGTCGAGTGACTCGAGCGGGCGCCAGTATATCCTCAATTTTTTCTCTGTCGCGTGCAAGAGTAGCCTAGTGGGTTCTGCTCGCTTTAGAAACTCGTCGAGCATAATATCTTTCTTCTAGGTTTTTTGTGAAGAACTCTGAGCATTGGGTCGGTGGTCTTCCTGCAGTGCGTTTGACATCACGAGGAATCCAGACACTAACAGCTCTTGTCCGTTGGTTATCATTCATACGCATTACATGTCTGGCCTACCTTATTTATGACTTTACGACTGTTTTGGCGTATAGAACGGCATCTTTGATTTTCGATCGTTGACGTAGGTCGGAGCTTCGGATCTCATTCCTTATTTGTATGAAACGGAATACTCCTAGCATCGCCCTTTCGACTGCGCGTTCGATAACGCTGAGTGATCCTTCATCCTGCTTACGTAGCGACCAGGTTTCTGGTGCATACGTTAAGGCAGGAAGAACCGTTGAGTCGAAAAGGTAAGCACGGAGTCGGGTGTTCTTGTTCTCTTCACTACATCCTCGATGCTCTTGAAAGCTTCCCAAGCGCTCGTTTCCTTCTGCTCAGCTCTGGAGCTAAGTCGTTCATCATGTTGACTTCCCGACCTAGATAGACATAACTGGAGCATTCAGAGATATTCGATCCGTTGAGCGTGAATGCGGCAAACAAAACCAATCCGTTCTTCAT
>MQTX01000109.1:888770-938369 GCA_009735665.1 Angiostrongylus cantonensis | reverse complement strand
AACCGGCTCGAGATCCCTCATATGAGGGAGATCCGTGGATGACGACTTTAGTGAGCATAATTTTTATGCTAAGTTAATGCAGAAGCCGAGGGATATCTAAAACATTTTCGAAGAAAAACGATTGAAGATGGAGAACTTCATGTAAAAAACATGCAAAATCTTAAAATCGAAAGCTGATCGTTCTCAGACGAAAATGATTCGATTGTGTGACTTCTTTCTTTTTTAACAAGTTACCTGTTCAGAGTATTCAATGGTAAGGTTATCATCCTAATAATTAATGCTCTCATGGGAGACGTATACCTGGATAATGTGATTCGGCATTACATCGATCCATTATTCGGTGACTTTCTCAAAAAAAAAATCTAGTTGCAAGCTAGCAATCATCATTGCGATTCTTACGTGCAAACGACGTACGTGCAAATATGGAAGGCTTCTTCAGCATTGGGCGTGTCTTCGACAGTGCATTGAAATTTGGTAGTAGCCTGGAACTTTCAATCTTTGGTTTTATTGAAATCATTAAAACGTCGGAGCCTTAACCTTCACCACTGTGCACAGCTAAATCGAGATTCACGTAATGCCACGCTCATTCGGCATGCAATATGCCAGTGGTGATTTCGAAAAAGATAAGAGACTCCTAAGCCTCAAGTGAACCCATATGTATATATATATATATATATGCATGTGTATACATATGTATGTAGATAATTAGTGGAGCTTCTGCATCGTCAACTACTCACAGAAGGAGAGTGAAGGCATATATATATATATATAACTGGATATTCATAGAATGATAGAAAGGTTAAAGCTCTTGGCTATGCTCATTCACCTACAGATACGACATGCATTCGACTTCACTAAGCATCGTTGGAGGTGGTTGAACGCATCTCTGGCTTAAACAATGGCACATGCTGGCTACCGATGTATTGAGTTAGTGCTCCCGTCTCCCAAGACAGGTCTGGTACCAATTTGCCGACCTCGGACGAATAGAGGGCTTGGTGATTCTGGGGTGCAGCATCAATCCCTGTTTATTACACGAGGCCTCTAACCACTGCCCTAGATGTGTCTATTCCATACCAATAGGCTATGTTTAAATAATCTTTCAACAACTTGTATTAACATGTATTTACAACAGAACTTAGTACTGCGTTGCACGCTATATGAGTCAAGTCGACCCATATTTGGAGAAGAGCTCTGTTGAGCCTGAAGAATAGTGTACCTTCCCGACTGACAACGCTGGATGAGCGGATATCCTTATAAAAACACTATCACATCGTGTCAGCACCCATACAATTGCATCTACGGCATTACAATTCCTTACATTTAGCATCTGTTACAGGTATTCTCGAGCGTGGCTCATTAACTAGAGAACCCTACAGTACATAGGTGATCGCGGATTCCATACCGAGCCCATCGGCAGTCGAAACAGCTCATGACTAGTCGAGTCGATTGTTCTCGTTATCTTGAAGACAGGTGAGCCAAAGTGCTTCGACACAGATTCGAAGAGAGCGTTGAAGAGGGGTCGAACCAGGAAATTTTGTAAGCGCTGAAAAGTTTATTACATACATTTTTTCGTAGATTTGGAACCATACACATAAAAACCACCCTCTACGTTATGTGCCAATCTTCATCACAATAGTTTAATAACTCTTCAACAACCACGAATAGACCAAATCCACAGCAACGCCAAATTTCTCATCTTAGCCAATATGATTTAAGCGTGAGTCAAACCGGCCAAGTTGATTCCTGTAGACAAACGCACCATGTACTCCTTCTCATAGCCAGTAGTCTTTATAGTAATTCTTCATATTCTTCTAGAGCAAACACGAGCTGTTATTTCATTCTTTATTCACGAACAAGCTGACGTTTTGGCCGATTCCGGCTTTCTCAGATCCTGGAAAGTTTAACTTGACAGCAATCTATCCAGCAAAACACCTTCATAAACAAAGAGAGAAAACACTAAACCAGGATTTCAATCACATAGAACACAGCTTTGCACACTCACCGCTTTCTATGCTGCTTCCACTGAGTATGTCGCGCGGAGACCAACCGCACAGCGTTCAAATAAAAGTGTAATGTGCCTTTTCCATCAGAATAACAGGCTTATATGCTGCCCAATGTCACGCGTGATAATGAGGCATTCTTCCCTGTGGTTCATTTTCGGATTTCTGGAATTAATCCAGAACCCTTCGAGAGTTTTGCCCGCTTGTGTTCTCGATTCCTGTGCGATGATCGTTACCCGCAGTTCCAAGTTCTTCCCGTTATCTCTCCCATACGTGCCTAGTGGGGTAATTGGTTTACGTTTTTTTTTTTGTTCTTTTATGCGGACACAGAGTGGTCTACCTGCTTCGCCAATGTATTCGTCTCCACACGCCTTACAGGAGACCAGATAAACTGTACTCGAACTCTTGCGATCACCGTCTCTACCATTAGGGCAAATTATGCAATTTTGCGTCTCACAAAGACGGCCGTATGTGCGGTTACGAACGAGCTAGCGCCTATGAGTACTCGGTGGCATTCCAACAACGTTTACCGAATTCTCTAGACCCGCCCCTCCTAAGCAGCGTTTTATAGCTGCACTTACATCATTTGGGATGAAGGACATGATAAACCTTTTTTATATTTTTTACGAGACCTTTTTATCGCTAGAGTTGTCGTTTGGTGGCCTAGGATTTCTCCTACACCTATTCCGAGCTACACCTTCGCAGCCATTAGAAATCGCTATTTGCCATGCCACGTTACGGGATTCCTCTCCCTGCCCTCTTCCCGTACACGCACGCGTTGGTTGCTGTTCGAAACATGTTTCTTACAAGCTCATTTTTCGTGTGAGAGGGGTGAGAGGAGAGGTAATGGACCAAAAAGTTTTTAATACTTCGCTTTCGGTACCACTTCGTAATTTAGTCATTTTCTGACTGGTTAATTTGAACGGTCAAGAATGGAAACCATTTTTCTTTCGGTTTCTCTCGGGTGAACTTGATATACTCCGACTGTTCTAACTTAAAACATTTGTCCATTTCCTTTTGTGTTGAGCAAATTACAAAGCAGTCATCTATACATCTACAGTAGAGTGACGGCCTGAGATCGATTTACTGGCGCTTCCACCTTAGACATAAATGCAATGGCAAGGCTAGATGATAGTCGCTGTGGTCGGCGCAATCATTCATTCTCACTGCGGAAACCAAGCTTTATCCAACAGAAATTCCTACGCAATGACAAGAAAAATATTCACCTCCCACCTAAGCCTCTTTGTCCGTCGAGTGATTCGAGCGAAGGTCAGTAAATCTTCCATGCTTTCCTATCTCGTGCAAGAATAGCTCACTGAGTGGTGCTCGCTTTGGGGATTTATTGGTCACAACATCGTCGTTCTAGGGTTTCGTGAAGAACTCTGACCACTGAGTGCAATCATCTTGCTCCCATAATTCAGGAGGTCTTATGGGCTTTGAGAATGCTTTTCCCAGTTTTTGCAGCTTCAACCGTAACTGCTGTTGTTCTCTCTTTGAGATCTTTTGTTATCGCCTTTCTGCATTGTTGCGCAAACTGTACATGAGTGGACTAGCCGTCTGTGGCTCATACAACTCCACGTCGGCGTATCAGCTCGAGTGCTTCTAGAGATAGACTTTCTTCTGTGGCTTTAAAATTTTCAGCCTTCACAGCGCTAACATAAAGATGTTCAGTTATTAGGTTTCGTTATTTGTCGATGTGATTAGTAATGACATATTCCCAACAGCCGTGTAATTGTTTAAATAAGTCGCAGTTAGTGGAGGTTTTAAGCTTTTTTTTAAAACGTGGCCGCTTTCTCTCCTTTGCAAGAAAATAGACTTGCATGAAGGTGGGTGATGGTCTGATCCCATGTGGAATTTTAGGATAACAGCGAAATCGGTTAGTCAAGGATCACTTTCACAAAGGAATCTGTTGCTTGTTAGTTGCGACGCAAGGTTTCGTTATTTGTCGATGTGATTAGTAATGACATATTCCCAACAGCCGTGTAATTGTTTAAATAAGTCGCAGTTAGTGGAGGTTTTAAGCTTTTTTTTAAAACGTGGCCGCTTTCTCTCCTTTGCAAGAAAATAGACTCTTGCATGAAGGTGGGCGATGGTCTGATCCCATGTGGAATTTTAGGATAACAGCGAAATCGGTTAGTCAAGGATCACTTTCACAAAGGAATCTGTTGCTTGTTAGTTGCGACGCAACATAGATCTTCCGCCATGTGGCGAAAAGTGGGTTAAACGCGGACTAGAAGCGATCTTATGCTTCTCAAAGGAAAAGGTAGATAAAGAGATGAACCGCCTATTCATACAGCGTTGATTTCATAGACATCTTGTGTGTTTACGAAGACATATTTATGAATGCGCACTCCCCTAATTCGATACGGCAGCGGCAGCATACTAAAAGGACTTGTTGTCACTGCTTAGGTCATCATAATAATTTTACTCGTTTGTCTATTACTTTCTGGAATGTCGTCAGTTTTCATTTACCGTCTTTGCTTTTTTAATTTCAAGGTACTACGTGAAATACTCCGGACCACAGGTGTCTGCGGTGAGGAACGAACGCGTTACTATCCTTTCTGAGGCTAGAGCACTCATCATCACACCAAGCAAGTCGTTCGTTTCGCCTTTCTCTCAGCTGTGTTCTCAAGGCAACAATGTGGCTGAGAGAACGGCGAAACGAAGGACTCACATTTATCATTGAAAAGAGTAATAGTGCATTTGTTCCCTACAGCAGACGCCAGTGGTCCGGAGTTTTGCAAAAGACTTTTTGGCAATTTTGGCGAGCAGAAAGCGCTAAACGAAAATAGGAAGAACAAATGGGATTTATGGAAGCAAAGAAAGGAATTTATCCACGGGAAGATGCTATGAAAAAAAATTCTACCATATCCATGTGTACAGCATGTTTAAAATCAACCTATGTAGAAAGTTTTATTGTCTGTCTTTTCTATAGAATTAATTATATGTCTACCCGTAGTTCATAGAAGAGATGAGTACATCTTATCAACCAGTAACCGCCATGGCTCGACTAGATCAGCGTCTGAGATCTTCAGGCCATTACAGACGTAAGCGTACGACAAATTGTTGTGTACGTCCACACGTACGTTTTGACCACCGAATCCCGAATGTCCGAAAATCCACTGACTCTGAAGACAGTCAGTTTTATCTCAATGGCGATTATTTGATTCGAGAGAACACTGAGCTAAAATCGACAACTTCAAAGAATCATAGCTTTCAAATAAATGTTCTACCTGCACTATTCCATGATGAGCAGTCATTTTATACATCCTAAATATGGCCGCAAAAGCTGTTTCTAGCTCTTAGTAAACGTGTTCTCTGTAAGGTTTAGTAAGATTTAAAGATGCAAAATTCTGATTCGATTATAAAGAATGAGGCGACAATTTATGATTAAAGGTTGGTTTCGTTCAAATTTTTACTTCAGGCTCAACAATGGCGAGATTCCGGATTGAACTAGAACCAGCGTTATTGTCACCTCATTTTTAAGTCGCTCTTTTAGCTTAAAACTTAAGATCTTTTACGCCGTTGCAAAAGAAATATTATTGTATTCCTACTTCTGGATTGATAAAAAGAACAAAAGGTCTAAAACCTCATAGTTGCAACTACTCACTGCTGGATTTCTCGTGAACTGATAACCGTATCCTTTGTTCTCTGCGTACCCAATCGTCTCATCGAATTCGTTGTGAAGTATCGGTTCTTCAAGATGCTTATAAAATGCGTCGCTGAGAATTCGTCGTTCAGAGAGGAGAGAATGAAAATGAGCCAACGACCGAGCGTTACCGATTCCCATATTTGACGGCATTGGAAGAAGCCGATTATCCAAAATATTGTACTGAAAGTAAAATAGACATTAAATTCAAAGCCAGATGATAAATGTGCACTCAGAGTAAATATGATTTTTAAAACCATTAGTAAACAATGGGAAGTAAACCTGCACAATTTTTTGTAGCCCGTTTGGCTTTGAAAATCCTCTTTAATATTGTAAAATACTCATTATTTGAGAAAATGACAATTTATCTCTCTTGAAAATTGCATTACATCTATGCTCACTCATTGTTCCTTACAGAGAATGGAGAGTTCACGGCAGATACAGAAATACATTTGACATTGGCAAATGGTCAATTTTGATAGTAGAGTGAGATGTTATTTTATGTTTAAATATTCTCACGTCGTTGGTTTTAATCCATGGCCAAGTTTCATAGAGCTTCTCGTTATGTTCGTTATCACCGGCCATCCATCTTCTCAACACTTCGGAATCTCTGCCACCTTCAGCGTTGATTTGTAGGTCCCCGGGGTACAGTAATGTTGCAACGCGATCGTTATCACAGGCTTGACGCAGACCGATAGAAAGATCAAAGATTCCTTAAAAGAGCAGGTAAAATTCGTGTTTTCAAATTTCCTATTAAGTTATAAGAGAAAATGAAAGTCCTGCTAATAAACCAGCATTTTTCGATTAGTTTGTGGATCAGCTTGGACAAGTCTACGTGGCAAGATGGCAAACGCCTTCTAACGAATAAAAACAGTTTTTATCAATAATGAGCCAAACTCTGCCTACAGAATTGTAAAGGTGCATGGTTTCGAAAAAATGATAAAATAGTTAAGGCGTTTAAAGGAATTTACATGAAGATTACCGTATTTTCTCAAAATCTCCTCTAAAATGTCACTGACGTTTCGTTTTCTCGAATCGATTCGTCGTACAATTTGATCAATCAAAAACCTACAAAAAAATTTTTTTCATTTATTGTGAAAAGTGTATTATCATTTCGTTAAACAGCTTATTAGGAAAATGAAGAAAATTGTATTCACCAAAAACTTCCTCATCGATTGACCTGGCTTAAAGTGGAAAGGTTTCAAGTACAAATCTGTGTTTTAATGCATTCTTTACTATGAAAACTTTTCCTGTACCTTGCAATATTATATGTAATTTAAAAACTAATTTTATGAATTTTTCTTTGATGAGCTTACACGAGGTTGATAATAATCTTTATTATCGGCTAACGTTTCGACGTCTTCGTCTTCATCAGAGCCGATGATCCGAGTCGATGGTCCACGCTTGTCTTTCGTCTCGATGTGGCGGCTTCGCCTTCGTGTCGAGTCAGGTCTTCTTCAGCGGTCCGTCTCCTCGAATGAGGCGCACTCATTGCTAGCACAAAGCGTATCAATGCTTCGAAACCGACTTTCCTTGAACCTCGGTGTGCTTAATCAATATGTATTTTTCCTTGATGAGCTTACACGAGGCTTACTAATTTTATGCTTTTTTAAAATAATTTTTCAAAGGTTAAATTTTTTCACCAATATACTCAAATACCCATACCCACCCACCCACCCTAAAGTATATACCCAGATACCCATACCCTATATACCCAGATACCCATGCCCACCCACCCACCCTATATACCCAGATACCCATGCCCACCCACCCACCCTATATACCCAGATACCCATGCCCACCCACCCACCCTATATACCCAGATACCCATGCCCACCCACCCACCCTATATACCCAGATACCCATGCCCACCCACCCACCCTATATACCCAGATACCCATGCCCACCCACCCACCCTATATACCCAGATACCCATATCCACCCTATATACCCATGTACCCAATCGCCTTGCAATTTTCGATGTCGTAAGCAAATTTTCTTTTTTGAGTTGAAACTCGGTCGTAGTGCAGCAGAGACGGCTCGAAACACTAACAGAGTTTGGAGTTAAGTAGTGTTGGTGGACCAACAGTGCGAGCATGGTTCCGGAAAATCCGCGAGTGCCGCACCAATTGAACGACTATCAAAAAAATTGCTGCTCTGAAGTGTCGTCTGCTCTCATTCTTCTCAAAAAAACGACCCTTTTCTTGACCGAATTATGACGTGCGATGAGAATTGGATTCTGTACGATAAACGGCGTCGTTCAGCTTAATGGTTGGATTGGAACCAGGCTCCACAGCACTTCCCAAAGCCGAAATTCCACCAAAAAAAGTTATGGTTACTGCTTCATGGGCTGCAGCCGGGCTTATCACAATTTTTTGAAACCGTGCGAAATGATTACGGCACAGAAGTATTGCTAACAAGCCAACGAAGTACACCGTAAACTCCGACAACAACGACGGGCATTGGTCAATAGAAAACCACCAATCCTTCTTCGAGATAATGCCTAACCTCACGTTGCGCAGCCAGCGCTGCAAAAGTTGAACGAATTGAGCTACGAAGCCTTGCCTCATCCGCTATTTTCATCAGACCTCTGGCCTACAGATTATCACTTTTTCATGCAGCTTGACAATTTACTGTGTGAGAAATGCTTCACCAACTACGATGACGCAAAATTGCCTTGAACGAACTCATCGCTGCCAGAAGTCCAGTGTTCTATGCAGTAAAAATAAATAAAATTGCTTTTTATTCTGCAACTGTAAACTGTGTAGCTTCAAATAGTTCATACTTTGAGTAACAACTTTTTTTGAAGCAAGTTATGATACTTCAAATAATCTAGTTGAAACGCCCATTTATTTCTGAACAACTAGTAATTGCAAAACTCCGGAGCACAGGTGTCTGAGGAGGGATGTGTTGTGGCTACGTGTTATGTTTTTCCCTCGCTTATTGATGAAAAATAAGCAAATGTTGATAAAGACCGACCCAAATGTGAGTGCATGGTAACCAGTTCGGGTGCCGGATGTCCAAACTGGTGTTGCCGCCTCGAAATATTCACTCATTCGCCTCCAGTCGAGTACGTCGTCTCTGCTAATCACACGTTGGGTATACGGCAACCCGGCCTGTACGCAGTGAAAAATAGAAGAAATGAGAAATTACTCGCAACACAGTGATAATATTTTTCATTCTTTTTCTATTTCCGTCTTTTTTTCATCTTTCTTCCTTGCTTTTATCGCTTTGATGTACCTCTGCAAAAAGTTCATTTAAAAGTTGTCAGATAAAAGCTTCGCTATACATCAACTCTATTAAAATTTGCTTCCATACTCCAACTGTTCCATGATATTTATCTTCTCTTGGGCAAGATGTGACCTTGTCTCATTGCACCGTTGGCGAAAGTCAACATACGAACCAGTTGGTGTTTGGTTAAAGAAAACTCTACCTTATTAAGCGCACGCAGATTGCTGGGGAGCTGCAGCGATTACTTGCACACCTATTTAGTTGAATTCTTGTCTGGATGGTCTTTATAAATCATAAAGATTGCCTCAATTTCACAAGTAATTATTAGCGTCGTTCTTTTTTTCAGCTACCGCGGGGTTGTTATTCAACACAGGTTTACTTACGTACATATAGACTAGAACACACTTTTGTTTGTGCTGTCGAAGCATTTGGCCTAGTAAAATACACATCAGTGTACCCTTCCAGGCTCTGAAGAAGGCGATACTGCTGAAACGTCGGCTACCGTTGTGTTGTATGTGTTCTATGTGTACGGAAGTAAACGTGTGCTGAATAACAACCTCACGACCGCTGAAAAAAAGACATTTATAATCCAATGCAGAAGTTAACAGAAAGTCAATCTTGGAGACTGTTAACAGTAATTATTAGGTAAAATAAGAAATATTTCACCTGGAGACTCAAGTTCTGCTGGGGTTCACTACTTATCTGCATGTTGCTATCAAATAATAACGATTACCGGTCTTAGT
The DNA here is from genome assembly GCA_009735665.1 of Angiostrongylus cantonensis. NCBI lineage: Eukaryota > Metazoa > Nematoda > Chromadorea > Rhabditida > Metastrongylidae > Angiostrongylus > Angiostrongylus cantonensis. The sequence goes on along the minus strand of MQTX01000109.1, from coordinate 928,746 downwards.
TTACACTCAGTTCACATTTCGGATTAACATGTCGAACTCATTCCTAACTTAGAAATTACGGAAGAGAATGATTTAAACTTTACATGGACAGTGCAGGATAACTCTAATAGCATTCCGAGGAAAAATTGAACTCTACAGATTTTTAGGTCAGTGACGATTTAAATTAAACGGCCACATTACTAAATATGATTAGCAATAAAAAAAAAGACTACTTAGTAGAATATAACTATAACTAGTGCAGTTTCCACGCAGCGTTTAATAGATTTCAGTATCCTATGACAACTACAGGATAAGTACTTGACCTGATGGAGGACGACGTCCATAATGGTGACGTCCTGTTTTCCGTTTTTGGCGAATTCTGGCCAGAAATCGGACACTTTCCGACTGTAGGGCACACTTTCTTGATCCATGACTACTGCAAGGATCGTGGCAGTTATACTCTGAAATTAACTTTAGTTGAGTTAAGTGGTAGTTTTCTTCATTATCTCATTGGGTTTCCTTTCCTATGAAATATTCTAGTTTATATTATATTTTGCTGCGCACAATCTTTCTTTCATGAAAGATTTATAAATTTTCCATTTATGGATTCTGCAAACCGATAATAAAAAATATTTACGATTACTAAGAAAACGGGGACAAGGCTAGTGCATTGGTTGCGAAAGTGTTGATTGCGGGCACAGTTCTGGATCGAGCACCCTGCTCTCGAGTTGCCAAGCCATTCTTTCTTTCCCGGTCTGGAAATCAGATCTGTCTAGGAAAACGTCAGCAATCCACGTGGAAGATGTTATCTCACATCTCCAATGAGAATCAACTCAACCAGAACACAAAACATTCATGGCGAAAAAATCTTCAAGTAGCAACCGAATACACACATGAAAAGCTCGAAGACCGTCGTTGATGACGGATGAATGAGTACGAGTCAAATGAAAGAAATGCTCGGGTAAGCGAAGCAAATGTTAAAGGCGGATGGTGTGAAATAAAAAAAGAAATAAACAACAAAGCTATTTAGTTTGATGAAATTCACTAATAAATCGCCTCACACGACAAAACTTATGCAATAAGTGTTTTAAACACGTTCTAACTGCTCGTTTTTTAAGTAGGTGCTTGTAGTTTAGTGACGTGAAACGTCACTTGCGCGCGTAAAGTTGCCAGTTCAGCACCGGTGTGCCAATGCCTGATATTTTCCGGTATTCAACCCATGCAAGTTAGTAGCCTCTTCCTCTGTTATACTCGAAGAAATGACTGCTAGCAAGCTTGGGTCCATTATTTCACACCAGATGCATAAATATAGCTTGAAAAATGGTTTCCTCCATGCTTCATCATAAGGCGCTTTCAAGTGTTGCTTACCATTAATCATCTCGTATGTAAAAACTGATACGATAACAAAATATATTCACTTTTGTAGTAGAAAACAAAATCGACATTGTGTTTTCAGTCCACAGTTGACCAGTTTGTCGATCAGCCACACCACCCCACAGGTCCACGACCAATTTTCCATTATGAAATACGGCAAAACTTGCTCCGGCTGATTCCAAGTCCATTGTGAAATTTTTCCTGAAAAAAAAAAAAACAAAAACAAAGCAATTGAAAGGAAAACTAGACGAGGAGGGCCGCAATGCCTGCAGGTGACTTTATTGTCTAACCACATAATACAATGGCTAAACGGAGGATTAACCTTGTACTCAGCTCTACTTTATCGTCCGACTTAGACTTCCCTCTGTTTCACAAAGACTGCGACTGCCTGTGATGGTGATGACCTGGGGCTGAGTTTGGCCAGGCTGACCTTGGGATTCCAAGGAACAACAATGGTTTAATCAACAAGTTTCCGAAAATGGAGATTTTGCTGGGCTCACACAGCTAGTGAGGTTGGGCTATTCAAGTATCAAATAAGTATCTAATAACAACAGCAATAAAGCTCAATAAAGATAAAGCTCTCAGCGTTGATCAATCCTTGAGGGATGCGTCATGCATTCGACTTCATTAAGTATCGTTGAAGGGGATTGAATGCATATCTGGCCTTTACAATGACTGGCTGCCGATGTATCGAGCCAGTGCTGCTATCCTCCCAGACAAGTCTGGTACCATTTTGCCGACCCCGGAGGGATGGGAGGCCTGGTGGGCCATGGGCGCGTTTCACCGTGCGCGCAGCAATGGCGTCTCCAATCACTGCGCCACACGCGCCCCTAACAACAGCAATAACAAAAATAATAGTACAAGGATATGAAGCAAAAGCTCGCTGCGCTGATTAATCTCTAAGGAATATGCCCCACATTTGACTACATCGAGCATCGTTATAGAGGCGATTGAATGCACATCTAACCTATAAAGAGATTTGCGATGGCCTACGGATGTATGGAGTCAGTGTTCCTATCCTCCCAGACAAGTCAGGTACCAATTTGCCGACAACACAAGGATGAAAGGCTTGGTGAGCCTTGGGCACGCGATCAATCCTACGTGTATTGCAAGTGCCTGTAGCCATTACGCTGCACGCGCCCCAATAATAATACTAACTAACAATAATGATAATGACAGTGGCAAGTAACAATAGAAGAAACTAAAGATAATAAAGTAATAAAGATAGCAAAACAGAAATAATAACAAATGATGAGATAAAGGTTCAAAATTAAACAAATTATAATTTCAAAAAATTAAACAAAGCTTGAATAAAAATAAGAAGAATAATAGAGACAGAAATGTTATATTAACAATAAAAATAATGACCTGAAAAGTTCATCAATTCCCGTGAAGCGAGGATCAAGAATTCGCCCTACAGTTGATTCTACAGCGTGAACCATTGCAACCTGAATGTCTTTTAAGCCTTTAAAACTAATAAGATTCCCATAACCGATTTTCTCTTGACCTCGGTGTCAATCAGTAGCTTTCTACTTTTTTAATCACCAAACCCAAAGTTGTTATTGTTATTATAATATTTATTTCGCAACAGCTAAGGTTTTGAGGAAATTCGCCTACGTTATACCTAAAGGTCAAGTAGATGCGCAATCGACTCTGGTAACGCACGATTACGTAAATTGCCTTAACGGTAAGAGACGGTGGTCGCATGAGTTCGGGTACGGTTTATTTGATATTTTCTCAATCTTGCTTGTACGGATTCACTAGAGGAATCAGTACGGTACTCTGTTCCTGCTAGAAGGTACACCAACGAGGTACTAAATACTCCACTTGGCACGCATAGGACATAGGGACATAACAGAGTAGATTTTGATAGAGAGGTCTTCATTCTCGAACATGAGTCTGAAAATCCAGTCATTTGAAACCCTTGTGGTATTTTGGACAAATTTTAGATATCTTAAAATGAATGACCTGGAGAAATTTTTTGTAATCATACGTGACTCCATAGAATATCTCATATTGATAGCTTACCATGAAAGAAGCAGATTTTGAACCTATGTAAACTCTGTCCGTCGGATCTCTATCAAGAAGTGGAAGTCTCTATTAATGATTTCTATAAATCTGTAGTGGCCTCTATCACAGAAAAACACAGAAACGATGAGTGTCTAAAGAAGCTATTTCTTGTTTTAGTAAAATTTAGGTTTCGGGTATTTCTACTGGGATTAGAGAGACATTTGGCTGAGGAGATTGCGCATCAATTTAATCCTTCCGTACCCTGACGAAGGTAAAATTTGCTGAAGCGTTAATTATCGTGATATAAATATGTTATGTAATAGCAACTTTTTGCGGATAAAATTCTTCAGATTTCCAAAGACAAAAAGCTCAGACGGAATTTGCCTTCGTGGCTTCCAAAAATAATTAGAGGTGAGGAGGGTAAAGAAATAGCAAGCATGAAAATAATGGAAGGTGAAAGAAAAACGAAAAAAAACAGAAGAAGGAAAGAAGACTATGAAATGGAGAAATGAAGAAAGAAGGAAAGGATGAGGGGGGACAAACAGAGGGAAATAGCGCATTACACGGAAACAACACAAAAGTGGCTATAGTGTTCCAGAACGTACAATTATAGTTGGCAAACATTCATAGTATCAATACTATGATGAACAGCGCATCAAGCGGCGCATGAAATGAGCAACTTTGACACACAAGCGCTGCCTTGGAATAATAAAGGCTTCGAGATATATAAAATGATTACCACATTATAGTCGACGTTATAATGCGGCACTAGTGCGAGGTTATTATGAAGGTGGAGCACCTTACTCCTAAACGAAGCCCGCTTAAAGTAGCACATATGTCATAGATGGACCTCATGTATGCTGGCTGAAGAACCGTTCAGATGGAAACTCAATGTGCTCTTTACCTGTGAAAAAGTGTGGAATTTGATTAAAGTTTAAATTCAAAATTAATTACTTAAAATATCCAACCAGGCTTACGACTGGTCGTGCGTGGATTAGGCCATAGCTTGAGGAGCCGCCTTCTGCTGTCCTCATCAATATCGGGAACGTGTTTGTCAGTCGTAGTTTATTCTGGAAACGAACATTCCCACGCATTCTCGTGGATGAAAAGGCCGTGTTACTACGGCTGGGCTGCATAATGTATCTTGACTGGTTTAGCATTTCTACCTCAAGATTGAGTTTAAAGTAGCACATATGTCATAGATGGACCTTATACGCTAATCGTGCTCATCCTCTCATCAAACACATTGATAAAGCTAAAAAAGGATAAAGCACTCGGCGATGATCAATCCCTGAGGGATGCGCCATGCATTCGACTTCATTAAGTATCGTTGGAGGTGACTGAATGCATATCTGGCCTTTACAATGACTCGCGGTAGCCTACCGACGTATCGAGCCACTGCTGCTATCCTCCCAGACAAGTCTGGTACCAATTTGCCGACCCCGGAGGGATGGAAGGCTTGGTGAGCCATGGGAGCAGGGATCGACTCCACGTGCGTGTCGTAGTGGCGCCTCCAACTACATTGATAGTAAACCAAATATAAATGCAAAACTATTATGCCATTTGTATCAGTCAAGCCAAGCGCATCTCAATGGACTGGTCTAAACTGCATCAGGAATCAAGGCTTTCACCAGTTTCTGACCAAGTGACTCGCGAAATAACAAGAGTACTTGTAAAAGAGGTGGAGGACTGAAGTAGCAAAAAATGCAGAAAATTTCCCCAATGTTTGGAAAATACATAACTAGCCAGAAGTGTTGCATTGTCATATTAATTCTTTGAGCAAACAGAAGGAGTAAAGGAAGAAAAAGCTCAGTGCCACAGTGAATGTGCAACTGTGTTACCAATAAAAGAGAAGGCGACTAGCGTTACTGTAATCGCTTATTCAGATAATGCTCACACTGTTGCATTAAGATTTTGGCATGAGTTTTCTGAACATGCAAGAGTACTTTCCACTCACTGAAGTTCTGCCAGCATTTCTAGAGTAGAAATAGTTTACCAGGACCTCTAAGCCGATAAGAAGTGATATCCTATGCCACAATTTTCCACACGTCAACTTTCAGAAACTCTTGACGACGTTTCTTGAGCGCAAATTGGCAATGAACCCAGTTAAGCTGAGGTCCCCCCCCCAAGCCAGATCAATCCTGTTGACGGGTGATTACTGATGGCAGAGATCGATGGAACTAGCTAAGAGAAAGGCGAAACGAAGGATCCGCATAGTGTGGTGGTAAACGAGTTACTCACCAGAAAGGACAATAACGCGTTCGTTCCCCACCGCAGACACCTGTGGTCCGATGTTTTGCAGATATCTCAGCACGTTGTAGCCTCGTTAATGCTCTTTTAAAACAAACGATATTATCAATTAAATTCTACTTTATCCATTTATTTATTTTAGGTTGGATTTTTTGGAGAGGAATAAACAACTATCGACGGAAAATCACTATCGGCAATAAACGTCGTGCACACAAGAACGCTGTTAAGTGAGATTGTTTCATTTGAGCGGTGCTTTACTGGATTCCACTCAATGCCATCATTAGAACCAATATCGGAGAAATAACAACTGTGGATCATAGAATCATATCAAGCCGACTGTGAGGAACGTGAAGGCGCCGAGGCTTTAGCCGGATAAAGCTTTTTTATCAACTCCATGTCAGCTTATCATTAGAAGAATAGATGTCCATCTGCTCAGCTGTTATTTTCACTTAAAGTTAAACTGGGAACAAATTTTTTTTTTTAGTTTTTAGAATTAGAGTTAGATAAGAGAATTTTTAGATTTAGAAAATTAGAATCCAGGATCGACTTTCTATTAACCTCGGCATTGAATTATGAATTCGTCGTTTTCTCTCTTAGCAATCGCGAGGTTGTTAAACAGCATACGTTTACTTCCATACAATAATACACATACAACACAATCGTAGCTGACGTTTCGGCAGAATCGCCTTCTTCAGAGCCTGGAAGGGTACACTAATACGCAACTTACTAGGTCAAACACTTCAACAGCACGAACAGAAAGATGAAAATCTGAGCAGTAATTACAAGATCTACGGCTTCTCGAAAAAACCCACCGCTTTAGGGTAGCATCACTAAGATGTTCCTCCGTTATCTTAACATCCAACTGGCGAGGAATAGCTACGAACTCTCCCCCCTTATCACCAACAGACAATCTTATCGTTTTAGAGTTTATCAATTCTCTAATTTCTCGCAATCCACATTTTTGTGCGGCTGTGAGGTTAGAGATAAACCTTCTATCTATCTTCTATAGAATACCAGCCCACCTCACGAACACCCAAATGTACAGAAAATTAGAATTTTTTTCTAGTTTGCATTCATAGATAATGCAAAAAAGTCATCTAAAATCTAAATCGTTCTAGATTTTATCTAAAGACGTCACAGGAACACTTCCTTTCTGAATTTTGATAGCTGGAACGTTCTCTACTTCCCTCTTAGCATCTGGAATTCACGTTCATTTTACATTGACATTTCTATTCTAAGTCAGCATCTCATAATTACTCTTGAGTAAGCCCTCTATTGGCTTATTCCTTCACCGTGATTGTGGACTGCTTCCGGATGTCAAGCTGCGATTAACAGCGGGGTTCATTCTCTGAGCAGGGTTGTTTCCCAAGTAGACAAGATGCCTGACGTTTCCATGCGGGAAGGACGGTTGGAGGCTACGGTCACGCCGGGAATCAGGCTTCACGATAGCAACCTAGTTTCTAGTCAAGAACTGAATTTTTCTTTAACCTCGGCATAATTAATCGAGATGTATCCTTTCATTGACAACCTAACACGAAGTTGATAAAAAAGCTCTATTCGCCTAACATTTAGGGGCCTTTGCCTTCCCCAAAACCTGGTTGATCCCAGCCGATTGGTCACGGTTTTTCCTTGTTTCGATGTGGGTCTTCGTGAACCGTTATGATAAATGCAAATTACGGCAGCTTGAAAATTTCCTACAATAAGCATATGATGATTTCAGAAGAAAATCTTGTTCTTTCCACAAAATACCGGTCAGACAGAAATCGTGCCCGGGCTATTACAATTCATCCCTGGAGATTACGAAGGCATTCGAGGCTTGTAAAACGGCAGGGTTGGAAAAATAACGTATTTTTATAAACAGTTTTGTATTTGCGGTTAGAGTGTAGTGGTTAAAAGTTGGTAGGAATATAAACGTAGTCGTTGGTTCGCTATTGCTTCCTTGACTAATCGAGCCTCCCCGTCTTCACAGGTCGACAAATTTCTTCAATACTTGTCCGAATGGATAAAGAGTCCTGCCTGGTGTAAGGCATCGTAGGCGCTGCATGTCATTTTGAAGGTCAAGTGTGACTTCATCTCTTGAACGGAGTCGAATATTTATCTTCATAGAATCGTTCAATGCCAAACGCTTTTATACCTTATATGTACAGTTACCAATGATTTTGTTACCTTCTAGTTTCGTTACTTTCTAATCGATTTAGGCAAACAAAGGAAACGAAAAAAAATTAATTGTTGGAAACTTTTGCGAAATGCTTGATGCACAAAGCATCGTCGAACAAACAACAAAAGACTTTCCTTATGCCATTGAAGAAATCGCTGGTAGTAATATTTTATTGGGCTTTGCTAACCGCCTCTTAGAAAGTATTCTTTTAGGAAGGCAATGCAGCAAAAGACGTTTTGGCAGGCGGCAGATGACGATGCTTCTACATGGCCCATCTAACAAGGTACATACTGTGCGAAAATGTTTGCTGCTGAGCAAATAAAATAGTGCTTGGAAGTATAATTTTGTTGGGAAATCTGCAAACTGCTTATCTTCTTTTGAATTCATGTGCATAAATTTGCATAAAACAAGCACGACTGCTGTGCATCAAAAGCAATGCAGCTCTAAAGATATCGAGCTAATGTGTCTTCTGCTCATTAACGGCGCCTAATTCTGTTGGAAAATTATGTGTTTTCACAAGTAAAGATTCCTCAGATGTTCACTTTTTTGTGTAATTCAATCCGCTTCACGTCTACTGTGCGGATCCCAGCACTTCTCACATCCAATTCGTTTCGTCGTATACATCGTCCATGAAGATCTTCCAAGTTTACACGAGTGGCTTCAGTTGAAAAAAGTGTGAGCAGTTGTTTTTCAGAATTTTTTGGGATCTTTGGATACTCAACTGTTTCATTAGTTCATTGATTAAAGAAAAACGAGAAGAATGGAATTACAACAGACATACGACAACATCACGTTTTTTTTTCTCTCAACTCACTCGAAAGATACGGAAGCTGATGAAAATCAAACCAGCCTGACCGGCTTCACTGTACAAAATAGAATGTCTTGATCAGAATTTGCCAACACTAGCTGAACATATTGGATCCCAAGATACCACTAAAAACTATTATTCTTCAATTAGTTGATCCACGTACAGAAAATTAAACTTTTCTAAACAAACCACTGTTTTTCAATGACTACATATACGCCTAAAAAGAAACAGTAAAACTACTGGTAGACCTCCTTATAAGAAGAATATGATGGTGTTGGTGAATGGCTAAATGGTGGGCCAGTTGAGCACAGTGGGCTTGACAACAGCTACGAAGCATGGCCTGAAAGGCTTTATGGGTCTCGTCATAGAGACTAAATGAAGCAGTTATAAAAAGAAGACATTAAGAATGAAGAAATCGGTGAGATTTCTATTTTAAAGATCAATGTTCCAGTGCTGAGTCAAGTCATTTCATCCATCAATATTTGAATGATATGTGAACAGAAAAATGCATGACATCCACTTATCGATTCTCAGAATGATTTTTGGACTATTGTTGTTTTACTATTTTCACACTGTCATAGTTTTCCAACTATTCCCCTCTCCGTTTTCTAGGCGCGCTTTATAAAAAGTGCTAACATTCGCAATACAGAACAGAACAGATCTAGACGAAATATGAAAAAGAGAGCATAGAGTGAAGCGTTGGAAGCAAATAAACACTCAAGGGAAAATTGAGAGTTGGAAACAAGTCCAGAAGCCAACCAACGGAGGAAACGAGAGGAAGAGGAAAATTAAATCGAACATATTTTGCTGGTACATCTTGTAACAGTTCCCAGGATCGACTTTCTTTTAACCTCGGCATTGAAGTATGAATACTTTGTTTTCTTGTTTAGCAATCGCGAGGTTGTTATACAACATACACTTGCTTCCACAGAAAAACATACAATACAACAGTAGCTGACGTTTCGGCAGTATTGCCTTCTTCAGAGCCTGGAAGAGTACACTGGTATACAATTTATTAGGTCAAATACTTCAATAACACCTACAAAAAGACGAAAAACTCCATGGCTATTACATTATCAACAGCTTTTCGAAAAACTGACCGCTTTTTTACATGACTTCCAATGAGGAAGGTTAGAACGGCTGATTATAGTCGCATATGGTTGATGACTGCGCCACCCCACATCAGAGATTGATCCAAAGATACGGGGCCAGGTCGCATGTAACCTCTGAGCATTCCTCCCTGCTATTCATTGCCGGATTTTTGGCATTTATCTAAAAAGCCTCAGGGAGTTTGCGCGTTGGTGTCTTAGTCTCCTGTGCGAGGACTGTAACTTCAAAATAGTTTCCGCTATGCTTTTGTATCCTATGCGTGCCCAGTGGGGTATTTGGCTTACTTTTCGTTTGCCATCTAGATGCCTAGATTGCCTAGATTCTAGATGCCATTTTTCGTCTTGCTGTAAGTGTTATTGAAGTGTTTGGCCTAATAAATTGTATATCAGTATACCCTTCCAGGCTCTGAAGAAGGCGATACTGCCGAAACGTCAGCTACTGTTGTATTGTATTGTGTGTTTTTCTATGGAAGTAAATATATGCTGTATAACAACCTCGCGATTGCTAAACAAGAAAACAAAGGAAAATTGAAAGTTAAAATTAAAAGTTAAAGTAATGGAAGAGGAATTAAGCAGAGTGAACGTGATAGGAAGCACTAAAGAGAAAATGCCCACTAGTAAACACCGTGAGCAAACCTTTGAGCTGACTTCATAAGATCACTTATAGCGGATAGGATAGGAATGAACCGCGTGTCGTCGTCAGTCGATTTTCACGAACGAGTTCAGAAAGCCCACCGATTATTTTTATAAACCCTCAGCAAACAGAACAAATTTAATAAGAAAAGATAAAAGCCACTTTAACAGGTGGGAACAAAGAATGTTCGTAGACTATTAGACAATTTTCTTCAGGAGTATGGGTTTCGAAAACTATTTATCTCGGCTTTTGAGTGCGCACAACGATTTAGTGGACAAGTCATCCGTTGTGCTCGGTTGGGCCAAAGATGAAAATAGCCGATGTCTTATCGAATTCTCGGGGCGCCGAGTAAAGTTATTGAAATTTTTGTGTAAGGACTTGCGAAGAGCAATCGCTTGCTGTCTATTTTTGAGAGGAAATCGTTGACTTGTGAAAGTGCACCCGGTGGACACACAATTAACCAAGTGTGAATGTAGTGAAACATAGAGTTGTGGACATTAGTACAAAAGTGTCGAAAACTCACCGTTCGATAAGTCGATAAGTTGCTTCTTGTAGCTCACAACTTCACCCAAACAACTCTTCCGTCTATCATGTGAAGACTTTTAAAAGTAGGGTGTTGCTATTGTGGAAAGATAGTAATAAGTTGTCAATTTTGTGATGAATTTATAGATAGGTTTCCTAGAACTGTTACCAGTATGAATGTCGTTTCTCAACAGCAACAACATCGTTCCGCAATGAAAGCCCACCGATTATTTTTATAAACCCTCAGCAAACAGAACAAATTTAATAAGAAAAGATAAAAGCCACTTTAACAGGTGGGAACAAAGAATGTTCGTAGACTATTAGACAATTTTCTTCAGGAGTATGGGTTTCGAAAACTATTTATCTCGGCTTTTGAGTGCGCACAACGATTTAGTGGACAAGTCATCCGTTGTGCTCGGTTGGGCCAAAGATGAAAATAGCCGATGTCTTATCGAATTCTCGGGGCGCCGAGTAAAGTTATTGAAATTTTTGTGTAAGGACTTGCGAAGAGCAATCGCTTGCTGTCTATTTTTGAGAGGAAATCGTTGACTTGTGAAAGTGCACCCGGTGGACACACAATTAACCAAGTGTGAATGTAGTGAAACATAGAGTTGTGGACATTAGTACAAAAGTGTCGAAAACTCACCGTTCGATAAGTCGATAAGTTGCTTCTTGTAGCTCACAACTTCACCCAAACAACTCTTCCGTCTATCATGTGAAGACTTTTAAAAGTAGGGTGTTGCTATTGTGGAAAGATAGTAATAAGTTGTCAATTTTGTGATGAATTTATAGATAGGTTTCCTAGAACTGTTACCAGTATGAATGTCGTTTCTCAACAGCAACAACATCGCTCCGCAATTCCGTTCGATCTGTTGCTGTGGTTCAACTACAGCAAAGGATTATTACCAGTTCACTAAAACCACAGGAAAACGTGCTTAACGTGGATTGGTAGACGGACTATTGACCGGTAACGTCTGGATGATGATGGTTTATTTATTATTCATTTGCATCTATTCATTCATTTAGTTCATTCATTCATTCGTCATTCCTTCACTCATTTAGTTCATAATTTATCATTAAACACACACTTGAATACATCAGTTGCAGGTAATGGGATACGGAAAGCTGAATAAAATGACTAGAGATGTCGTTCCATGCAAACACGGTTGCTGGTTAAACCCCAACCCTGGATAGCTAGGCTTCTCGTGGTTTCTTGGTTAACAAATTGATAAAAAAAAACTCTCTTGATAAAAGCTTCCAGCGATCAAAAAAGGAAGGTGACTGCGTGTATTGAATAAGTTGGTATATGATGATGGCGCTATTTCAAGATTCCTGAATAAAACGACTCCATGAGCTTTCAGATACATTAACGTTAAGTCAAAGATCCTCACCTTTGAGCCCTAAATTCACGCATTCCCATACAATTGATCCTATAAAATGAGTCGAATGGTTTCGTATTCGCGATAAGATTCGTGTATTACATAGAGCTTGGTCGTATTGAAAAAGTAGGCCAAACACATGTTATTTAATAGTCTTAATAAATAGATGATACATAATTGTTAGGGAAAATAACATGCTATTCAGGACGACCAAATGGACAAAACGTCGCATTTTTTCTGCCTACTTCAATCAATTTATGACAATGCGTTCTGACAGCAGACCGCATTAGTTTTTGGTGCTGAAAGGAAGACAGAATATAGATCGATTCATTGTGCAACTGCAAGAATAACGTGTTGGAAAACAATACGCGTCGCATATGAATCGTAAATTTTATCGAAGAAAAATAGGAAATCGTCTCAGATTATAAACACTACAGATGAAAACCGAAGAACGTGCCTTTCAAGAGGCAGTTATTATGCTGAAAAGAACGCCGAGGATTTGCGCGAGTTTCTGAAGCTTCTTTCCTTCTGGCCCTTCTGCCGTTCTCCTTCTGGTTTCTTTTGCAAAAACGGAACCCAAAACAGGAAAATAATCGCCGAAGCTACGTTGAGTTACACAACGAAGAAAATAAAATGACAAAGTGCTCATCGGCTTGTTGCACATTCATGAGGACGGCCGCTTGATAAACGCATTATTCCCTGACATGCCACTCGTCTGCCATCACACATGTTCGAAAACAGTTAATATCTCATCACAGAAAACTCTCCAAACTTGGTTAAGGTGGAAAAGGAATTGAATGGTATTGGCTAAAGAATAGTTTAAAATTTGATATACATGTGCTTGACTACTTGTTTGGCTTACAGCTAATTCTATTTGCCAAGTAATTTCCCGTTTCGATGAGACAACCTTTCAATGGAGAGCTGCGCTATGACTGCCTCAGATCGCCACCCTTTGCCAGCTAGTGATTATTTCGCTGCCAGCTTTGAAACAAAAGTACTACGAGCTCGTTCTAGGCTGGCTTTCCTATGCTTGAAAATGATGAGCTGTTTCTGAGATCGTAGAAAAGATAGATGAGCTGCACTTACAGGTTGATGCTCAGAGAAAGTCTAAACCGCTTCAGTTAGAATTTTCGCGAACAGTGCTACTAGACACAATATAAGCAATTCTCAACAAGTAAATACTGGTGAAACTTTTCGTGAAGGTTTGAACAAAATGTCAATTTGCCTACAAATTTCGTTGTAGTGCGGTATGGGAGCCATTATGTTTGAAACTGCTTCGTAGCATTTTTCTACGTTTTCATTGATGACCCTTTTTTAGTTCACAAGCCTGAAGCTGTCAAAGAGCTTCGAGGTGAGACAGATGATGAACCGCCACAAATAATGAAAAAAAAGAAAAGGTGCTATAGCAGTACTGCTGCAGCACAATGAATAATTTTTCAGTACCATTTTTTCCTTTTCCAATTTCAGTGCTACACAAACAAGTTTTTACAGATAAGGGAGAAATTAACGGCTTCATGTGGGCTATTCTTTGATTCGCTCACTCGCTAAATACAACTCATTTAAGCAAACTATTTTTGTTGAACTTATTAATCAGCTATTGTTTATTAAGACGGGAACAAATCTGAATTAGTTTCCGAAAATAAAATTGATCATTTTCGGAAAGGATAGTGGACAACGTATGCGAGCCAGCAGATCTTCTCAGTAATCAGTAACCGTTTTCAAAACAAGTTCTACTCTTGTCTACTTAAACCGCTTTGTCATTTTCACAAGGATCATTCATAGTTGCCATACGGCAATATAGATCTTAAATTTCATCAGGGTGGTAGGACTACCAATAATGGAAAAGCTACTGCATTTCCGTAAGGAAAAAGAGAAAAGTGTAAGCATATTTCAGAAATCGCCAGGCTTAATGGATATGTAGGCTAAGAGACGTGAAACATCATTCGACTAAAAAAAAGCTGGCAACTGCTGGTGTGACAGCTAAGGAAGACTTCGATCATCAGCCAGTCGCTCCCATTCAACGTTGACGTTTTCGTTCTGTGGTAATCGATGATTCTATTGACTTGGTGTTCTCGTAACTTCTATTCAAACCTAAGACATAAGCCGAATGAACATTTAGTTCGAGCGCTGCCACCAATAGATTAACGTTCATTAGCAGCCTCGTTTGAAATTCTACTGCAAACTACAGATTGCGGTGAAGCTCTCACGATTCTTCGAGCAAATTAATAGGTGCTTCGGAAATAAATTTGGCTTTTTAATTATATTATTTAAAATATCGTAACTTGCTTCAAACAAAACCTTTTTAATTGAAATAAAAATTATTAAAATCTACGCATTTCTTTTAAAAAAGAGACAAATTTATTTATTTCAGTTGCATAAAACTCTGGAGTTCTGGAAACGATGAATTCGTTGAACGCATTTTTTGCGTCATTGTGGTTGGTGAAGCATTTCTCGCGCAGTAAGTTGTCAAGGTGCTTGAAAGAGTAGTAGTCTGCAGGCGAGAGGTCTGATGAATATGGTGGATGAGGTAAAGCTTCGTAGATCAACTCATTCAACTTATGTAGCGCTGGTTCCGTTACGTGAGGTTGGGCGTTGTCTTGGAGAAGGACTGGTCCGTTTCTTTTGACCAAAGCCGGTCTTTGTTGTCGGAGTTTATGGTGCATTTCGTCGATTTGTTGGCCATACTTCTCTGCCGTAATCGTCTCATTCGGATTCGAAAAGCTATGATGAATCAGCTCGTCTGCAGACCACTTGGCAGCCACCATAACCTTTTTAGGTGCAACTTCGGTTTCGGAAGGTGCTGTGGAGGCTAATCGCCAACCAACCATTGAGCTGAACGCTGCCGATTGTCGTACAAAATCCATTTCTCATCGCACGTCACAATTCGATCGAGGAAATGGTCGTCTTGCAGGATAGAATCAAAGCAGACAACGCTTCATAACGACAATTTTTTTGATTGTGGTTTAATTTGTGCGATGCCCACTTGTCAAGTCTTTTGCCTTTCCTATGTGATCCAAATGAGTCGAAATTGTTTCCATGCTTGCGCAGAGCTGTTCTTCAGGCTCTCGAACAGTTGTTCGCGTGTTTGCTTCACTAGTGCCTTCAATTCATCGTCGTCAAGTTGACGGCACGAGCGCCGCTTTCTTTAACTTCGAGGTCGAAATCACCAAATCAGAGTTTCCGGAGTCATATTCGCACTATTGGTCCACCAACACTAATTAACCGTAAAGTTCATTAATGTTTCGAGCTGTCTCTGCTGCAATTCGACCGAGTTTGAACTCGCAGAAGAAAATTTGAAGAGAATTCGTTCTTGACATCTAAAATTGCAAGGTTCAAAATTTCTAAAACAAGATTAACTTTTGACAAAACATTTTTAAAAAAGCCTAAAATTAGCTTTTTAGCCACATGTAATATTGCAAGGTACACGGATTTCTTATTGGTAAGAAAATACTTTAAAACAACAAATATTTTAGAAGCTTATTTATTTATGAATAGCCTAAAACGTGAGCAGTGTATAAAGCTACCAGCTAACGAAAAATGACAAAAAGTGAAGCACACTAGCTAGTGATGCTGCCATCAGGAAGCAAGCTTATGGTTCGGTCTTTCATCTTTCGGGAAAAAGTTAATTTTTTTTTACAAGAAAGAACAAGAGCTTTTAAGTTTAAAAACTAAGTGCTAAAGCCACCATCAACTCGGATTTACTCAGTTTATTAGTCGGCTATTGGGAAGACGACGTTCTCAGTAACACTAACGAGGAATACAATCGGCTCTTTCAACACCTTCACTTCAACGTTATGAAAGCTGAGTTCGAAAATCACCATGAGAAGCCAATTCTCCGAGACACTAGAGCTTATACGCCGGCGTGGAATCACACGAGCTGCAGCGAGCATCAACTCACGTCTGAACTTATAAGACAATCCATACATGCGATAAAAGAAGATCTCAAAGAGAGAAGATCAGCACTTGTGGCTGAATCTGGAGATGGCGTCGAAAAGCATTCACAAAACCCACCGAAGCTTCGCCAGTTGCAAAACCAAGATGATTGAAACGAGACGCTCAGACGTAACGGTTACAAATTCCAAAAAAGGCAAGACACGGCAGTCGTCCAAGTTCGATTACCTCTACGAAATCGGCAACAATTGCACCATCTGCTTTCTGCCTGTAGTCTACAAACTTTTCACCCGAGCCCTCCTAAGCAGGGTTGACCGAACACTGAACAAAGAACTACCATGTGAGCAAGCACAGTTTCGAAAAGAATTCAGTGCGATGGACCTTATCCAAACGGTAACATTGAAGAGTCGCGAGAATACGAGACGTGTTGTATATCACATTCGTCGATTTCGATCGACTTTTTGACTCAGTTGAGTTTAAAGCGGACAGGGAAGCCCTGGATAGCAAAGGCGTTCTTACTGAGAGCAAAAAAATTTTTCGTCGGCTATATTGCAATTTCACAGGCAAAATATCATATAATGATATAAATCGACGTAAATGAAGGATTAGGCAAGGTGATATCATCTCATCAAACTTGTTTGCCGCCATCCTCGAAAACTTCATTCAAACATCAGAATGGAAGAGCTTACTTATTTGGATACTTGGACGGTCCGTCTTCACGAGTTGTGCGGGCCCCAGTACACATGCCATTCGTTCCTTTCTCTCGCAATCGTAGTCCAATGAAAGAGTATAGGAGTGAAAATCGATGGCGATCAACTACACCGTCTTAGTCTACTGATGACGTCATTAACACCAACCGTTAGCCAGGCCGATTGATTTCCAGCTTTGACAACGTCTGTGGAAAGACTGATCTTTGACTTAATCTAACAAAAACTATGAGCGACGGATTGGTTTCGTATTTGTCATTCATGCTCAACGGAACGAATACCTTTGAATGTTCCAGTTACGTCTACCTAAGTCGAGAAATCAACATGATGAACGACTTAGCTCCAGAGTTGAGCCTATATAAGGATAAGGTGGGCCAGACTCGTAATGCCAATGAACGACGAACCGTGGAGAAGAGCCCCGTTGGTCATAGTTTTTCACGAAGACCAAAGAGGAAAGAAGTGATGCCTAACGTGTCCTTAGGCTAGTAAAGCCTACAGGACTATTCTCGCACGCGACGGAGAAAAATAGAAGATTTACCGGCACCCGCTCGAGTCGCTCGTCGATCAGCGGGACGACTGGTTATTCATTCGATACATAGTCCAAGAGAGCGTGTAGCAAGGTTCTGTTTAATACACAGTGAATCGCTGTTGGTTCGATCTCACATGCCAGGCTCACCGAGCATCTCACATTTCCCATGCTTTGAGTATTTAAAGTCTGTAATTTGGTACCATATTTATCTACAGAGGTAAAAAAAATAATTTGATAGCTCTCTACTACAAGTCATTTTATACCCTATTTGCATACTTTCATTGCTGCGATACTCGATGTCGTCGAATGCATGGGACAGCACTTAGGTATTGA
The DNA here is from genome assembly GCA_009735665.1 of Angiostrongylus cantonensis. Classification (NCBI taxonomy): domain Eukaryota; kingdom Metazoa; phylum Nematoda; class Chromadorea; order Rhabditida; family Metastrongylidae; genus Angiostrongylus; species Angiostrongylus cantonensis. The sequence continues at coordinate 911,063 of MQTX01000109.1, read as the reverse complement.
TACCGCAGCACTCCTTATCTTCCATCTTACCATATTGCAGCATTAACTGCAATGTCAGCTTTTTTAAGTATGCAAAATCATCATTGAAGAATTTTAGAAAGAAGTTTGCTTTCACTGAATGCTGCAAAATACAAAAGACAATCCCGCGAAATCCCACATTATTTCTAATCTACTTTGAAATCCAATCATTCTGTCATCTACGACGATGCAGAGACATCAGCAAAACCTGTGACCTCAGGTGCACTACGAACTTACGATCATCTTCTCCAATGACTTACGTGCTATCCCACTACACAACCAAGGACCTAGCTCTATCTTCGTCTAAGCAAGTTTTCGTTCATACCTTCAACTCTGCCTGCGAATTCTACGGATTAACCTTATTTTCGTTATTCTATGACATTGTTCCTTCTATCTCTTATTATAGAATTTCTCTACTTTCTGAAAACTTTTCTTTTAATTTTAAATCTGCCTATATGGTTGTTAAAACACATACTTTTTTAAAAAGGATTTGGACGATAATGTTGCACTTGGACGAAACAATTCCTCTCGCTTGTTCATTACGATACTGTTCAACAACCGCTTAAACCAAAGCCTCTTCAGATTACTGAAGCTTATCTTCGATTTAAATCTACGCCGTGTTGCTGACAATGCTTTGACGCCCTATTTTATCCTGGATTCTCATCCAGTGGAACTGTTTCCACTGTTAAAAGGTAACAGAACTATCACCTGTCACCGGTATCACCTTTAGTCCCGTTGATCGTCGAGTGACTAGAGCGGACGTCAATAAATCCTCCATTTTTCAAATGAGCCTTGTTAACGTGTGAATGTGGTCCATCGTACTAAATCCTTTTCAAAACCCTGCTTGCTCACATGGCTGTCCTACGTCCAGTGTTCTGTCGATCCTGTTTAAGATGATTCGAGTGAAAAGTTTGTAGATGTAGTGTAGTTTGTAGACGGCAGACAGCAAGCAAATTGGGCGATAGTTGCCTATATCGTGTAAGTCCCCCTACTTAAACAACAACACGGTGTTGCTGGTCTTTCTAGTCTTCCACTAAGTAGAGACTTTGCACTAAGACAGGTAACGTGTGAAGAACGCAAAATTTTTGTGATGCCATGTGATTTTTTATGGAGTCTTATGCATGACGCACCTCAATGAAACAGATCATTTTCAAGCATTTCATCCTTTCCACCACACCGGTAATACGTAGAACATAATACCTATTACTCCGGCATTTTCTTAAGCCCATGCTAATATTTTGGCGAAGTTATTCATAATGATGCCTATATATGTGCAAAACTTGGACGCAGGTCAAATCGAAGCGCGATTGCCCTTACGGGATCCTCACACGTTGCTCACGGCACCACTTTGGCCCTCGTTCTACATTTCGGCATTGAAGCCAGTTAAGCTAGGCCGCAGTCGAAATCTTGATACATACTTGATATTTGAACGGCCCGTCCTCACTGGTTATGCGTGCCTCAGCGTAGGCTCTATTTTTTGACATTTGGTGGTTAAGCCATTGTGGGTCCCTGGAATCCTGAGGTCAGCCTGGCCAAAGCATGCCCCAGGTCTTCACCACCACAAGCAGCTCTTGTGGATCAGAGTGAGATTTGCCACCATGCGACTAGTTTGATACCAGGTCGGTTGTACTCCGTCCCATCTTGAGAAGCCTTGCCAGGGTAATGAATCCCCACTCTGTAGATCGCATCCTGGTACCTTGGAACTGCTCCCAGCTACGATGAGCCAGTAAACCGTTAGGAGGTAGTTAAAATCACAATTTGTAAATTTTCATTGTGCTTGTATTTTGCAAAATGCTTTGCTGTGAAAAGATATTAGACAAAAAATAAAAGTTATATATTGTGATTTCAACAACAGCCTCAGCAAAACTGGGTTTAATACCGATTTGCGCTTCCTGGATCATTCACGTTGAGAGCTAATTGCTGATGGAACCGTTAGAAAAAAAAATTGCTAAGTGAAATACGAATTCATTCAAATGTCGGTCGTTTTGAAACAACCTGGTGTGGGGGCATGTAAAATCAAGTAATGACAACGATTGCCAGGCTTCACTATAACCCACTGTGCTGAAACAGCCGTCTTTGTCGTAGGTTTGACGAACTTTCTTTTTGTCAAAATTCTTTTATCACCAAATAAACTATTGGAATTTTTTCGAGTACTTTAAATTTATGCTATGCGCGCCCACATGCTGTACATACTCCAACACTTTCTCATTTGATTTCTCGTCCAGTAACCATTATCAATACATCTGTTCGACCTTATGCACGGGTTGTAGTACGTTCAACACTGCTGTGAGCAGTTTTTTTTTAAAGTGCCTGTTAATTTGAACGCTCAGAAATAGAAGCCAGGTTTTTTTTTCGGTTTTCTTCAGGTAAGCGTAAGGAGTTTAGACTGATTTCCCGACCTAGATAAACATAACTCGAGCATTCGGAGATTTTCGTTCTGTTGAGCGTGAATGGACATACGAAACCATTCCCTTACTCATGAACATGGTTTTTAAGAGATTTAGTCGAAGACCAATCTTTCCACAGGCTTTATCAAAGTCGGCAAGCATACGTACCGCTTGACTAATGTTTGGTTTTATAAGGACGATGTCATCAGCAAAGCGAAGGTGATTTAACTGCCGGCCATCGATTTTCACTTTTATGTTGTTCCATTCCAATGTTCGTATGACGTTCACGAGGGTGGCTGTAAATAATTTTGAAGAGATGGTATCGCCTTGCCTAACTCCTCTTTTGACGTAAACGTTAATATCGTTAGGGAATCGGGAAATTTTGGTTGTGAAATTTTTGTACAGCTCATGAAGAATCTTTATGTGCTGAGTAGGGACTCACTGACTACCAAGGGCTTCCATGACAGCTTCTATCTCAATTGAATCGAAGGCCTTCTGTAAGTCGATGCAAGTGAGGCAGAGCGGTCTTCTGTACTCTAGACTTCAGTGGGCCTTGTTATCGTGTGAATGTGCTGTATCGTACTAAATCCTTTTCGAGACCTTGCTTGCTCACATGACTGTCCTTCGTCTAGTGTTCTGTCGATCCTGTTTAAGATGACTTGAGTGAAAAGTTTGTAGACGGCAGACAGCAAGCAGATTGGGCGATAGTTCCCTATATCGTGTAGTTCACACTTCTTGAACAATGACACGGTGTTGCTGGACTTCCTAGTCTTCCACCAAGTAGAGACCTTGCACTAAGACAGATAACGTGTGAAGAGTCGAGCCAGTGTGGACTGGCAGAAGGTTCTTCAAATGTTCTGATCTTATCCGTTCCGGACCTAGTGCTGCTCGATTTTTCACCTACGAAATGGAATGTCGGATTTCGTAAGGGAGAACCAGTGGTACAGCTTTATTTCGTATCGCGGGAGGTGGACGTGGCTATCGAAGAGATCTATGTGGGATTCGTGAACGATTTTCTCCATTGCCTTTCTGCGCGCTGTAACTGTTCCGTCTGTGCGTCGAAGTGCAATCATCTTGGTCCTGTAATTGGCGAAGCTTCGGCGTGCTTTGCGAATGCTTTTCCCAGCCTCTGCAGCTTCGACCATTACTGCTGCTCTTCTTTCTTTAAGATAATCTTTTATCGCCTGTCTGCATTGTTTCGCAAGCTCGGACGTTAGTTCTTGGTTGCATGCAGCTCGTGCGATTCCACGCTGGCGTGTTAGCTCGAGAGTTTCTGTAGAGAAACGTCTTTTGGTGAGCTTTGAACTCTCAGCTTTCATGGCGCTAGCGTTAAGATGTTCAGTGAGCCGATCGTATTCCTCGTGGATGTTGTCGAGAGCGGCATCTTCCCAACAGCCGACTAATGAGTTGAAGAAGTTCCAATTTGTGGTGGTTCTGGGACTTCGATTTTTGAATTTCGCGGCTTTTTCTCCTTTTCGCGAGAAATAGAATCTTGCACGGAGGACACGGTGGTCTAATCTCGTGTAAAATTTTGGGATAACAGCGACATTGGTTAGGCAAAGCCTTCTGTTTACTATGATGTGGTCTATTTCGTTATGGTACTCTCCATTGGGAGGCTCTCACGTCCAGCGTTGAGTGTGGGGCTTCTGGAATTACGAGTTACCATGGATGGTCCTGGTCGCCATGATGAACTCAGAAAGCCGCTCACCGTGTTCGTTCAATTCTAATCCGTGGGTCCCAATGTGACGCTCCTCACGCGTTCTTCTAGGTCCAATCTTGGCATTGAATTTTTCAATGATGACCTTGAAGAATGCATGATCCTCTCTGTAGAACTTCTCCAAGTTCAACGCTTCGACTTCTTTTTCGTCATAGCTTGATGTTGGCGCGTAAACGACGAAGATTGTCAAAGCCGGTATTGATCCACATCTTTCTAATCGTAAACATCCGATTCAGGTTGTAAGCTGTCCGAATGAATCGATGTTCATTGACAAACTCGTGTTGACGAGAACGCCGACACTGCCTACTCCTCTACTCGCATGTTCCGAGAAACATTTCTTCGCCAGTGTTATAGACGGCGTTGATTTGGTGGCGTCGTCTCGTGTCGGCCAGGCCGATGACGTCGTGCCTTATCATTCTTGCTCGCCCTTTTTTTTTACTGTGTTTATCATTTGATACCCACATATAGCTTGTTAGGCTCTGAATGTGGGGACTGGGTATACTCACGGGTAGCTTGCCAAGCTCTCCCAGAGTGGACACGGAGCTCATTTGTTGGAGGCGACTCCTAACCGCCTCCCATATACTTCCGTCACTTGATTGCAGGCTTTTGGCCGAATTGACTCGTAGAATACAATCCGCATAAAGCAAGAACGCATTCACACACGCATGCATGAATACGCCTAGGAAATACAGAAAGTATGTGCCAAATCGGCGCAGCAGAAACAGGGAGTCCATCCCCGGATCCACCTGCGTCTCAGGGAAGCAAGGGTCGCTTTTGGTCCGCGATTAACCCCTATCCGCCACCTGGAGACGCTCCACCTAGCCTCGCGATTAACCGGCTCGAGATCCCTCATATGAAAAAGGTCCGTAGATACGGAAACTATAAGTTAATATATACTGATCACCTTACATATGCTGACATCTTATTGTTCACGGTTAGATGAATCATCAATTGTTTAGATAGGTAGCGGTAACCTACGGCTAGAATGGAACTTATTGTAAACGTAGTACTCATCCATTTGCTGAGGCACAATCCCAGCTCATCTCACAATCTCCTAAATATTCCTTGTCGTCTGCGAAATACGTTTCCCAACAGCGCGTACATTACGCACTCCTTCGACGTTACAGCCTTTTATACAATTATGTCATATGAATCCACTAATCCTAACCGTCGTCGAACTCCTATGCAAAACCCGTATCCAATAAGCGCGTATAACTTCTCGGCTCATCGTTTTATAACCTCGAAAAGGTGTGCGTGAACTGCTAAACCTTTAGGTGGTAAGTGAAGTATTTCGCACAAATGAGAAGGTTGACAATAGGAGAGCGATTGACACTAAGGCATCTCGTTGCGTTTACTTATAAGGTTAAGGCCGCAGTAATCGATTGTCATTACTTTACTTTGCATATGTGGATGATTGTTTCGTCATTTGCTTCATAAGAAAGGAGATGATCAAACGAAATGACAAGAGCATAAAGTGGGATTAACATTGATCGGATTCCTGTAATAAGTTACTGAGATCAATATTATCAATTTGCGACTTCCTTAAAATCTGGAGGAATAATCCACTGGAAGCAGGACTTTTATCATCGTTATTTATCTATATCTTTCTATCTATCTTTTATCAGACAAACCAAAAACTCGCCATCGGTCGGATTACCTTCTACGTATGGAAAGTCTCGCATAACATCTCGACTTTTCGAAAATAGACAACAAGTTGTAGTAAAGGTATTTGTTTTTATGTTGGAGTGTCTGTCATTTTCTGCTCAATCCAGGACAGGAACGGGATTTTGAAGTGAACGGATGAAAAGAAAGGAGATGATCAAACGAAATGACAAGAGCATAAAGTGGGATCAACATTGATCGGATTCCTGTAATAAGTTACTGAGATCAATATCATCAATTTGCGACTTCCTTGAAATCTGGAGGAATAATCCACTGGAAGCAGGACTTTTATCATCGTTATTTATCTATATCTTTCTATCTATCTTTTATCAGACAAACCAAAAACTCGCCATCGGTCGGATTACCTTCTACGTATGGAAAGTCTCGCATAACATCTCGACTTTTCGAAAATAGACAACAAGTTGTAGTAAAGGTATTTGTTTTTATGTTGGAGTGTCTGTCATTTTCTGCTCAATCCAGGACAGGAACGGGATTTTGAAGTGAACGGATGAATAGATCCCATCCGTTGAATTCAAAATATTTTCAGAAATAGCCTTCTAACGACTCGTTCAACGTCGTATATAGTTTTCGCCGTTGTCTCTCTTCTTCTCGGTCCTCTACAGTCCGAGTATCACAACAAGATTTTGCTTTGGTTAGTGAAAAGTCAACTTGATTCTTTGCAAATCGTATTAGTACCAAACTTCAGTTTTATTTCGTAACAAATCGAATCAATATTGTTGCATGTTAAGTGAAAGTGAATAATTAGGTAGTTAAGAAACTAGTTATCTAGTTTCTGCTGATGGTTACTTCACCATTGAAACGTGCATTGAAACCCAGAGAGAGTTTCTGCATGAATGTGTTCTTGACGATGTTCCATGTGTAGCGGTTGCTAGCCGCATTGCTCAACGTCACTCTCACCAATTTCGTGTAGGCTGTGAACACGAAGTCTCCTAAAATTTATGGCCTCTTAGAAATTATTCTACCAGAAGGCGTAAAGAGACCAACGTCATTTTAAGAACTCCCGATGCATTTAACTGAAAACAGGACATTTTAGACGTGATTGAGTACATATATGGCATGTGTTGTTGGAGCCCACCGTTGTGCCAAATCAGTGTTTTAATTTTTTTCTGGACAAGTTTAGTATCAATTTGCCAACGCCAGAGGGGCAAGAGAAATTGCTTGGCGCTGGGCAAAAAGTCCTGAATGACCAGAGAGCAGTTCTAGAGTGACCAATAAAGTTTGCCAGTACTTATTTGGTGAGTCGATGATTAAGGGATCACTACAGGTCACAAAGAAGTGATACAGGCTATTCATGTCTAAAAATCCGGTGAGAAAACCCGCCCTCTAGCGGGATTTTCTCAATGTCAACAGCTTTTATCGCAATAAAATTGGGACGACATAGTGTATCTCATCATTGCACCCAGTATTTCAGCAGTGTTTAGCGGAGAAAACCTTTAAAAACCAACACCAGAACTAAAATATTTTTAGATGTGCAAAAAAAGGCGAATAGTTTAAGTGAAAGTGAATAATTAGGTAGTTAAGAAACTAGTTATCTAGTTTCTGCTGATGGTTACTTCACCATTGAAACGTGCATTGAAACCCAGAGAGAGTTTCTGCATGAATGTGTTCTTGACGATGTTCCATGTGTAGCGGTTGCTAGCCGCATTGCTCAACGTCACTCTCACCAATTTCGTGTAGGCTGTGAACACGAAGTCTCCTAAAATTTATGGCCTCTTAGAAATTATTCTACCAGAAGGCGTAAAGAGACCAACGTCATTTTAAGAACTCCCGATGCATTTAACTGAAAACAGGACATTTTAGACGTGATTGAGTACATATATGGCATGTGTTGTTGGAGCCCACCGTTGTGCCAAATCAGTGTTTTAATTTTTTTCTGGACAAGTTTAGTATCAATTTGCCAACGCCAGAGGGGCAAGAGAAATTGCTTGGCGCTGGGCAAAAAGTCCTGAATGACCAGAGAGCAGTTCTAGAGTGACCAATAAAGTTTGCCAGTACTTATTTGGTGAGTCGATGATTAAGGGATCACTACAGGTCACAAAGAAGTGATACAGGCTATTCATGTCTAAAAATCCGGTGAGAAAACCCGCCCTCTAGCGGGATTTTCTCAATGTCAACAGCTTTTATCGCAATAAAATTGGGACGACATAGTGTATCTCATCATTGCACCCAGTATTTCAGCAGTGTTTAGCGGAGAAAACCTTAAAAAACCAACACCAAAACTAAAATATTTTTAGATGTGCAAAAAAAGGCGAATAGTGCAATACAGATCTGATGTGAACAACGGCTCATTTCGACGGGATTGACCAATGTGGTGATGGTGGTGGTTAGCCTTCACTATTTCTTGTTGAAACAAACAGAAACCAATTAAAATTTTACTGAAAGATTTAAAGAAGCTAAAAAAAAGAACTTACCTGTGTTTGTACCACCGGGTGCTGTCTGAGTCACAGCTCCACCTTCAACTTTTCCATAAAGCGGACCAACTCCTCTTGTGTTGCTAGTAGGATTTTCAATCGGAAAGCAATAAATAAAAAGGCGGCAAGGCCGCAAAAAACAAAAACTACAAAGCGTATTAATGCTTCGAAACCGACTTTCCTTGAACCTCGGTGTGCTTAATCAATATGTATTCTTTGTTTGATGAGCTTACACGAGGTTGATAAGTAGTTATCAAGTAGTCCACCATCAGCATCGTGTATAAAAGGGCATCACTGAATGAGTGTGCCCCATTCGAGGAGACAGCCCGCTGAGGAAGACCTGACTCGACACGAAGGCGAAGCCGCCACATCGAGACGAAAGACAAGCGTGGACCATCGACTCGGATCATCGGCTCTGATGAAGACGAAGACGTCGAAACGTTAGCCGATAATAAATATTATTATCAACCTCGTGTTAGCTCATCAAAGAAAGAATACAAAAACTACAGTTTATCTATTTTATATTTTTATATTTGTGTTTTCCGTATTTTATAAGCAGATTGTCCTTTAATCTCGGCATGACTGATCAATATTTTCTTGCCTACTAGAGTTAACACAAAGTTGTTATGAAAGGACTGGCGAAGGCGAAATCGCCAAAACGCCAGTCGAATAAAAGTCTCGTGAAAACCCAGTATTTGTTCAGTTATCTAGGAAAATATTTGCATGGGTTTTATATTTACCACGTTGTTCTTTTCTTTCAGTGCAATCCGGTTTTATCCACTTTTAAACTCACTTGAACTGGTGCATAGTCATTTGCGACTTCAACACCATAAACCGGCATATTTGCAGCAGCCAACGCTTCAATCATCTAAAAATTAAGATATTTACAACACAATAACTAATACAATATGACAATATGTACCGCGGCAGTAATGATCCGACATAGACGGCTCATCCCAGCCAGGCGCTGTTTCGATCGCGCCCTGTTCCGCAAACATTCTCATCTCGTTGAGGGTCGGTAAATTGGTACCATACTTCCCTGGGAAAAGCTGTCACTCTCTAGTACACAAACGCCCTAAACGTTCTAGCGCAGCTATCTCAAGATTTCACAAGGAATTGACTCGGTAATCATTCAACGGCATTTGTGACGAAGACAAAAACTCCTAAGCCGCACTGGAACGCACACGCAATGTTCGAGGACCTTCGCGGGTAATGAGACGTTGATGAACAAATCGAATGCAAGAAGTGTTGAGATTCGCTAGCTGAGATAAATGTGATGAAGATCGTGTAATAATAACTAAAATGAGGTGAAAATATAAAAAGGATAAAGTTCTTGGCGCTGATCGATCCCTGAGAGATGCGCGATGTATTCAACTTCACTATGTGTCGTTGGAGGTGATTGGATGCATATTTGGCCTCTTTACAATAACTCATTGTTCAATCCGTTGATGGGTGCACCATTCGTTCGAACACTACTCATAGCATCGCAAGGATGACTGCATGAAGATTGGCCCATAAAATGTCTTAGCTGACTCTCTGATGCATGAAATCAGTAACAGAGGTCGGTGCTCTTTATCCTCCTAGAGATGTCAGATGCCGACCCGAAGCGATGACTGGTTTGGTTAATGCAGAACGTTGGTTCGAACCAACGACCAACAATGTATGGAAGGGTTTGCCTCTATCCGCTTATGAAGGCAAATGTTACACCAATTTGGATAAAAAATAATGGTACACGTGCTCGGCTAAGCGACCATTTCGGTAAGCGTTGTGAGCCTCTTTTCTTTTCATGTAAATGTAACATATCATATATCATGGCATACATATATCAACGCAGATGCATTTATACAATGTCTACCCTATATTTTCATCTAATGGGCGCCGTAGTGGTTGGAGGCGCCACTGTAACACACACTTGGAATCAATCCCCGCACCCACGGTCCACCAGGCCTTCCATCTCTCCGGAATATTGGTACCAGAGTTGTCTAGGAGAATAGCAGCCTGGCTTGATACATCAGTAGCCACAACAAGTCATTTTAAAGGCCAGACATGCATTCAATCACCTCCAAACGATGCTCAATGAAATTGAATGCATGGCGCATCCCTAAGGGATTGATCAACGCGGAGAGCCTCATACTTGCATATGTGGATGATTGTTTCGTCATTTGCTTCATAAGAAAGGAGATGATCAAACGAAATGACAAGAGCATAAAGTGGGATTAACATTGATCGGATTCCTGTAATAAGTTACTGAGATCAATATTATCAATTTGCGACTTCCTTAAAATCTGGAGGAATAATCCACTGGAAGCAGGACTTTTATCATCGTTATTTATCTATATCTTTCTATCTATCTTTTATCAGACAAACCAAAAACTCGCCATCGGTCGGATTACCTTCTACGTATGGAAAGTCTCGCATAACATCTCGACTTTTCGAAAATAGACAACAAGTTGTAGTAAAGGTATTTGTTTTTATGTTGGAGTGTCTGTCATTTTCTGCTCAATCCAGGACAGGAACGGGATTTTGAAGTGAACGGATGAATAGATCCCATCCGTTGAATTCAAAATATTTTCAGAAATAGCCTTCTAACGACTCGTTCAACGTCGTATATAGTTTTCGCCGTTGTCTCTCTTCTTCTCGGTCCTCTACAGTCCGAGTATCACAACAAGATTTTGCTTTGGTTAGTGAAAAGTCAACTTGATTCTTTGCAAATCGTATTAGTACCAAACTTCAGTTTTATTTCGTAACAAATCGAATCAATATTGTTGCATGTTAAGTGAAAGTGAATAATTAGGTAGTTAAGAAACTAGTTATCTAGTTTCTGCTGATGGTTACTTCACCATTGAAACGTGCATTGAAACCCAGAGAGAGTTTCTGCATGAATGTGTTCTTGACGATGTTCCATGTGTAGCGGTTGCTAGCCGCATTGCTCAACGTCACTCTCACCAATTTCGTGTAGGCTGTGAACACGAAGTCTCCTAAAATTTATGGCCTCTTAGAAATTATTCTACCAGAAGGCGTAAAGAGACCAACGTCATTTTAAGAACTCCCGATGCATTTAACTGAAAACAGGACATTTTAGACGTGATTGAGTACATATATGGCATGTGTTGTTGGAGCCCACCGTTGTGCCAAATCAGTGTTTTAATTTTTTTCTGGACAAGTTTAGTATCAATTTGCCAACGCCAGAGGGGCAAGAGAAATTGCTTGGCGCTGGGCAAAAAGTCCTGAATGACCAGAGAGCAGTTCTAGAGTGACCAATAAAGTTTGCCAGTACTTATTTGGTGAGTCGATGATTAAGGGATCACTACAGGTCACAAAGAAGTGATACAGGCTATTCATGTCTAAAAATCCGGTGAGAAAACCCGCCCTCTAGCGGGATTTTCTCAATGTCAACAGCTTTTATCGCAATAAAATTGGGACGACATAGTGTATCTCATCATTGCACCCAGTATTTCAGCAGTGTTTAGCGGAGAAAACCTTTAAAAACCAACACCAGAACTAAAATATTTTTAGATGTGCAAAAAAAGGCGAATAGTTAGTGCAATACAGATCTGATGTGAACAACGGCTCATTTCGACGGGATTGACCAATGTGGTGATGGTGGTGGTTAGCCTTCACTATTTCTTGTTGAAACAAACAGAAACCAATTAAAATTTTACTGAAAGATTTAAAGAAGCTAAAAAAAAGAACTTACCTGTGTTTGTACCACCGGGTGCTGTCTGAGTCACAGCTCCACCTTCAACTTTTCCATAAAGCGGACCAACTCCTCTTGTGTTGCTAGTAGGATTTTCAATCGGAAAGCAATAAATAAAAAGGCGGCAAGGCCGCAAAAAACAAAAACTACAAAGCGTATTAATGCTTCGAAACCGACTTTCCTTGAACCTCGGTGTGCTTAATCAATATGTATTCTTTGTTTGATGAGCTTACACGAGGTTGATAAGTAGTTATCAAGTAGTCCACCATCAGCATCGTGTATAAAAGGGCATCACTGAATGAGTGTGCCCCATTCGAGGAGACAGACCGCTGAGGAAGACCTGACTCGACACGAAGGCGAAGCCGCCACATCGAGACGAAAGACAAGCGTGGACCATCGACTCGGATCATCGGCTCTGATGAAGACGAAGACGTCGAAACGTTAGCCGATAATAAATATTATTATCAACCTCGTGTTAGCTCATCAAAGAAAGAATACAAAAACTACAGTTTATCTATTTTATATTTTTATATTTGTGTTTTCCGTATTTTATAAGCAGATTGTCCTTTAATCTCGGCATGACTGATCAATATTTTCTTGCCTACTAGAGTTAACACAAAGTTGTTATGAAAGGACTGGCGAAGGCGAAATCGCCAAAACGCCAGTCGAATAAAAGTCTCGTGAAAACCCAGTATTTGTTCAGTTATCTAGGAAAATATTTGCATGGGTTTTATATTTACCACGTTGTTCTTTTCTTTCAGTGCAATCCGGTTTTATCCACTTTTAAACTCACTTGAACTGGTGCATAGTCATTTGCGACTTCAACACCATAAACCGGCATATTTGCAGCAGCCAACGCTTCAATCATCTAAAAATTAAGATATTTACAACACAATAACTAATACAATATGACAATATGTACCGCGGCAGTAATGATCCGACATAGACGGCTCATCCCAGCCAGGCGCTGTTTCGATCGCGCCCTGTTCCGCAAACATTCTCATCTCGTTGAGGGTCGGTAAATTGGTACCATACTTCCCTGGGAAAAGCTGTCACTCTCTAGTACACAAACGCCCTAAACGTTCTAGCGCAGCTATCTCAAGATTTCACAAGGAATTGACTCGGTAATCATTCAACGGCATTTGTGACGAAGACAAAAACTCCTAAGCCGCACTGGAACGCACACGCAATGTTCGAGGACCTTCGCGGGTAATGAGACGTTGATGAACAAATCGAATGCAAGAAGTGTTGAGATTCGCTAGCTGAGATAAATGTGATGAAGATCGTGTAATAATAACTAAAATGAGGTGAAAATATAAAAAGGATAAAGTTCTTGGCGCTGATCGATCCCTGAGAGATGCGCGATGTATTCAACTTCACTATGTGTCGTTGGAGGTGATTGGATGCATATTTGGCCTCTTTACAATAACTCATTGTTCAATCCGTTGATGGGTGCACCATTCGTTCGAACACTACTCATAGCATCGCAAGGATGACTGCATGAAGATTGGCCCATAAAATGTCTTAGCTGACTCTCTGATGCATGAAATCAGTAACAGAGGTCGGTGCTCTTTATCCTCCTAGAGATGTCAGATGCCGACCCGAAGCGATGACTGGTTTGGTTAATGCAGAACGTTGGTTCGAACCAACGACCAACAATGTATAGAAGGGTTTGCCTCTAACCGCTTATGAAGGCAAATGTTACACCAATTTGGATAAAAAATAATGGTACACGTGCTCGGCTAAGCGACCATTTCGGTAAGCGTTGTGAGCCTCTTTTCTTTTCATGTAAATGTAACATATCATATATCATGGCATACATATATCAACGCAGATGCATTTATACAATGTCTACCCTATATTTTCATCTAATGGGCGCCGTAGTGGTTGGAGGCGCCACTGTAACACACACTTGGAATCAATCCCCGCACCCACGGTCCACCAGGCCTTCCATCTCTCCGGAATATTGGTACCAGAGTTGTCTAGGAGAATAGCAGCCTGGCTTGATACATCAGTAGCCACAACAAGTCATTTTAAAGGCCAGACATGCATTCAATCACCTCCAAACGATGCTCAATGAAATTGAATGCATGGCGCATCCCTAAGGGATTGATCAACGCGGAGAGCCTCATACTTTTATCCTTTATTCCAAGCGCAACATGCAGCTTTTCCTCCGAACGCTCAACATAAGATATGTGTTCCACGAGCTATCAGGTATAAAGAAAAAGTGGAAGAAAAAAGTTTCGCTTATTAAAATAAACTGCCGGAAATAAAATGAGATCTGTAATTGCTGTACCGGCAATTGCCGTCAACCATTATGGCACCTATATGTGTTGCCCGTCATAGGAGTGTTAAATAGTATTTAGCAGCATAGAGGTAGTTGAATGCATATTTTGCCCGTACAATGACTTGCGGAGTGCTAAGGGTGTATCGAATCAGTATTTTTATATTCCCAGGCAAGCTATGTACCAATTATCTGACCCTGAAGCGATTAAAGGTTAGTTAGCCCGGAGCAGATGTTCAAACAACGGCCCACACGCGCATTGCTAGACACCTCTGAGCATTGTGCTACACGTGCCCAAAGAATGCTTTATAAGTGATAGATATGAAGTCAAGACAAAACTTTTCAAAGCTTTCCGAAAAAAAAATGACAAAACATTGAAAAAAGTAACCCCGAAACTTTACAAGCACATTGTTGCTGTGGATTTGTATGTACGCCAAATTGCGATGCGCAGAAGAAGATTTGTCCTCTCTAGTGTGTTTCAGGTAACCATACCGTTAGCGCCAGGCGAAAACGATTTCAGAGTTCACTATTTCACAGCGAGTTTTCTCTCTGATCATCAAGTTGATTTCTATTGAAATTCGAACGATTTTCTTCATAGATCAAAAGACCGACTTTCTATAAACCCCGGAATAGATAGTTGATATATTTATTTATACGCTATTATAAAGTGATCTTCTTTAGCTGATGAGAGGTTGGTATAGGTCTTTGTAGGCGTTGTTGTTGTTACTGTCGTTGCTGTTGGTGTTGTTGGTACCACTCGTAACATCACTGCTCTGAGAGAGCCGAGGTCGCCGAAACGTTAGCCATCGACCAACAAGAATAACAACAAGAACACAACAACGACAACAATGACAACACAACAATGACAACACAACAACGACAACAATGACAACGACAACGAAGACCGATACCAACATCGCATTAGCTAAAGAAGATCAGATTTTCTTCTTATTTTTTGAATTGTTCAGCTTATTTGGGTATCCTATCTCGCGCACCATATTTCGCAGTGGTTACTTAAAAAAGTGAAAAAAAAATGCGAAGAATGACTAACAGAGGCTGTTATCTCATTGTTTGCTCTTTGCTTGGCGATTAAGCTGTCATTCGATTGGCCGACAAAGTACCAGATCTGATAGTTGTCGCTGCTCTGTACGAAACCACATCCGTTAATAATTGATTTCAGCGCTTCTGTCTTCGAAAAACAAAATCATTTATGTAGTTGACATTACCTTAGGCGGAAAATACGTCCAACCAACCGGTGGGCTCAAATCCATATTGAATACCGGGTCCTCGATATACTCGAACTCTTCAACTCCACCTAAATAATGGAGTCGCTTTAATCATACGAACAGAAAGCACTCGTTCATCTACATTCACGTTTAAAAAGATTTCTTCAGGAAAAGTACACGTCCCCGTTTACCTAAATTCAAGAGCTTTTATTTCGGCTTTTTCAAGCTAATTTTGAAGTCTCATAATCTTTCAAACGCTGATAAATCATTTGTGAAAATTGTTGATGGCTTGTGTTATTATCTCTCGAAGTGTGCAGCTCACGGCCTGGTGGTAACGTAGTGAACACACATTTCGTCTTTTGATACAACGGTGCAGTATTCACTTTGCTTTTTAATTTTTTGCCCTGCATCAACTTTGTTGTTTAGCGAATCAAACCTGAATGAATGAAGACTTAAAATTTTTTGCATTCTCAATTGAGGAGCAACTAGGGAAAATCTCAAAAAACTAGGGCATTTCCTTGATTGCAGATCATATGTTAAGAAGAAGTGAACATTTTCCAGACCAGGCTTCTACACGTTTTTTAAAAACATTATGATTGGAATATTACCCTTTTATTTACTTCCTACTGTAATTTTTCATGATAAGGTATATTGTGAAATGCAACGACAATGAATCTGATATATTTGGACTACACGCGTCTTCGTTGAGGATCGAACTCGATGCTATCCTTTTCGGGCGCTAACACGTCCACTACAACACCAGACGAGACCTTCGTTTCGTCTTTCTCTCAGCTAGTTTTCTTCTGTAATCTCTCAGCTATAACCTCAGCTTAACTTGGTTCAGTGCCGATTTATGCTTCTAGATCAATCCCGTTGATGGGTGATTGCTGATGGCACCGTTAGGTAGAAGATTAGCTAAAACGAAGGCAAAGCGAAAGACCAATATGATGTGGCGGCGAATGAGTTAGCACCCAGAACGATGATAGTAAGTTCGGTGCTCACCGCAAACACCCGTGGTACAAAGCACATTATCATTAGATTTAGGCACCCATTTTTATACCATAACGGTTTGCCTCACCGTTACTGACGCCACTGCTTTTCCTAGTTTCCAGGATTTGAAGTTCGATATAAAGCAAATCTTTATCCTCCAGATCTATTAAGGAATTTGTCATTTCCATTCGAAAAGCTAGCTTTCAGTAAATCTGTTCTAGGAGTCACTACCATCCTGGCAACCACATCACTGGTTGAAAAGTGGCGACAACGACTTGGCAATGCCACAACACGGTTTCCAAGAGTTCCGGAAATAAAAACGAGATCCTAGCGAAGCAGTAAAATTCCATTCAAATAAAAAACAATTATTTTACTTTTTCTGCAAGAGCTATTCAAATAATCAAATAATCAAGAAACTATCCTTTAAGGGGAAGATATACTGTTTTTTTTGAATATTTTCCTTGAAACCTGCAGATACATGGACATGCTCATTATCAATTTCAAGCTGAAGTCGACCATTGAGTTTCTGCATGCATATTTATATTCGTTTCGATAATAGTAAAAATGTTCATAAAACGGTAACAAGCACACTCAGCGGTTGCTCTCACCGGGAAAGCAGCCCTCTATGCCGACAGTGATGAGACCAACACGAAGTAACGACAACAGCCAACTGAACATTTGAGAGGAAGATTCGAGCTAACATGAACGACACCTCGCCCTTTTATAAAAATTTCGTCACCATCGTAAAACCATGGCAAATCTGTTCACCAACGGTCATATACGTAATGAATTACGACCATTTCCCATTGAAGAGACTTTGTTCGTCTCAACGTTTACAACCTCTGTAGTTAACGAATGGCTTCTATTTTTACGCATTTGAATAGCACATCATATGAATGGCATCAAGCAAAAATTTCCGTTTTTTTAGCATAAGGCAAAAATTTCAAAAATCCAAGATGATTGCACTCCGACGGTCATAATTTTACGTAGCAAAATTATTTTATTTAGTAAAAATGCCGAAAATAGATGAAGACATTGTAAAACTATTGAAACACGGCAGGTGCATTGGTTTCAATTCAGGTGACACGAAATTGTTCACCATTATTAACCTCAAACCGTCATGTCTCAGAAAATAACCAACTTAATTGGTTTAAGCAAAGCCGAAAGCATTTGCCAGTCGTTACCAATCGGACACAAATTTTCTTATTCTCTCAAGATAGAGTAGCTTGCCTCTTCATGGGCTGCATCACTTACCACTGCGCTCTATACGCTCTTTCTTCTTTTTCTATTTCTTCAGTAAAATCACTATTTCATTGACTACATTTTTATCTATGTATGGCTCAGGAGGGCACGCGTGGCGCAGTGGTTCGAGGCACCACTCCGCCACACAAGTGGAATCGATTCCAATTCTCATAGCTCACCAGGACTTTCATCCCTCCGGGCCAGCAAATTGGTACAAGACTTGTCTGCGAGGATAGCAGCACTGGCTTGATACATTGGCAAGCCACTTCGAATCATTGTAAAGGCCATATATGTATGCATTCAGTCACCTCCAACGATACTTAATGAAGTCGAATGAATATATGGCGCATCCCTCAGAGATTGATCAACGCCGAGAGCTTTTAGAGCCTTTACCACTGTGTCACAGTTCCACCTATTCTTCAATTATTTTTATGATTTAGGCTTGAATCGAAAAATTCTTTAGTGTTTTAAGCTGTTTCCATTTTCCTTCTAGAGAGTGGAAATTAAACCTAGACTTCATAGGGTTAGGTGCTCATTTTCAGAGAATGCCTCATTTTCAAGAAATGCTTTACTGGGATTTAACCTTACCATCTATCACTTTCCTTTTGTAAAAAAAACGACTTTCCTAATTTCTACATTCTACGAATAAAAGATTCCAGGAAAAAATGAGCGGTATTCTACGAAATTAGAGAAACCTCGAGGCCAATATTTATCTACGACACCAACACTTGATCGATAGCAAACCAGGAATTATACCATCATTTAATAACATCCTTAAGATAATCAAGAACGATATCTAGTACGAGTCAGTGGTGCCCTCAGTTCTGACGAACCAACAGCAGCCAGCAACTAAGTGGCGGATGTGATATCGGACTGCGTGAATGAAGCAAATGAGTCAAGATGAAAAGATGTCACTATCCAACCAACAAGCATGCAGGAAATCAAAGACGAGAAAGACTACAAAGAAGGAAACCATGCAAACAAACCTTATGTGGCTGATATAGCTGCTTAAGTCATGTTTATATATTTTTTTCTTTTCTCAAAGCAATTTCAAGTATCTCCGCAAGAAGAAGTACGAAAAAAATCTTCATTGAATACATGAACTACTTGCACTATACATACAATTCTGAGATACATGAAGCTCTTCAGTGCAACATCGGTGTGCTTTCGTGAGCCTCATTGAAATGACTTCTTTTCGGGGACGTTAAATTAGGCGGAATTTTTGGCAGCTGTCGACGAGGAACTGCAAAAATCCAACTTCAGTAATATGATGAATGTTATAAAAAATGTAAAATCGGATGAAGTAACTGCATAAGAGGATGTCAATATGAAACCGAAGTGCTAATTTAATGGGATATACTAGAATACCACTAAAAAACACGTTCCTCCCAACACTACAAATATCATGAGGTTTTTCATCTTCCATTCCTCATCTGACTTATGTACCATCAAAGTCAGTGTTCACTCTTCCATAGTTAACTAGTACTTGATTGCAACACAAAATCAAAAATGCGTACCGGCCGGTGTAAGAATCGGAAATGACATTCCAGAAACTCTTGCTATAGCATTTATAGCGTGGTAAGTCTTCTGCGGTGGTCGTCGTTTTGCCGCCTGTTTTTCGATGAACTCATTAATAGGAACGAGACAAGGATTGCACCTGAGACAAGTTCAGAAGAGACTTCAGTACAAGTCTTATAGATGATGTTGAATTTAAAAATGTGGTTGACACAAAGGGATAGAGTACCAAATTAGTTGTCTTCTCACTACGTTGGCACACTGCCATCACTGAACTAACGGGATGACTATTTTTGCGTCAGAAGTCCTTGAATTTTATGAAATTTCTCTGACACCTACCATATATACAATAGTGGATTCAACAGTGGACATATTCGACTGATTATCACTGGAACAACAATGTAGGAAGCATTGTTGAAATCCGACTTCATAGGATTTAAACATACAATTGAATAGGCAAGAAAAGGCACAGTTGACACCAGCAGACATCCGAGACCGACCTGTACTAAACAATTATCAGAGTCTTCTACATATATTAATAATTCAATGCTGTCTAGACTACTGCACACGACGTGCCCAACAAAGGCCAACATTGTAGGTCGGTCTCGTCACGAAAATGTTGATATGCCCAACAATTACTGTTCTAAACAATAAATTAGGTTAGTATGACAATTATTCACTAAGTCACATTTTGCTTTCACCATAAAAACGTGCGAAGTAGCGTTCTGTTCCTTCCGACCTTTCACTATTTACGAGATACTGTACTTTGGCACTTCGAAACAGATTTGCGTCAAAAATTTCATTGTTGTTATAAGCTAATAGAGAACTTGTCGAACATAATAAATAAAAGATGAGGCCCTGAGCGTTGATCAATTCCTGAGCGATGCCCCATGCTTTCGGTTTCATTAAGTATCGCTGGTAATGAGTGAATGCATATCCGGCCTTTACAATGACTCGCAGTGGCCTACCGATGTATCGAACCAGTGTTGCTACCCTCCCACATAGGCCTGGTACCCTTTTGTCGACCACGGAGGAAAGGAAGGCTTGGTAAGCCTGTGGCGCCGAATCGATCCTATGTGTGACTTCAATGATGATGAGATATTTACAAAACTCCGGACCGCAGGTGAATGCGGTGGGGAACGAAAGCGCTATTGTCCTTTCCGGGGAGTAACGCGTTCCCACCACACCATGCAGATCTTTTGTTTCGCCTGCCTCTCAACAAGTTCACCTGCTGACGGGTGATTGCTGTGGCAAAGGTCGATAGAACTAGTTGAGAGCAAAGGACCCACATGGTGTGGTGGTGAACGCGTTACTCCTCAGAAAGGATAATTGCGCGTTCGTTCCTCACGGCATACACCTGCAGTCCAAAGTTTTGCAAATATCTCAGCATCATTGAAGTTACATTTCACAATACACCCTGCCGTTAAAAAAAGTAGGCAGTAAATAATAAGTTAAAATTGTGCTCCCATGTGTATTGCAGGGCACCTCGACATTGCTGTCGACGCAATATCTTATTGATTTCAAAAACATTCCACCCTTCTATGGTGCAATGCCCTAAAAAAAAAGTTAAATTCGGTGTCAGCATACTTAGAAAATCAGTCCAGTCCTACCTTAGCCACATTTCCTTTCGGAGCCCAATAGTAGCAATCAGTCTCTGTACTTTCGTTTTCCTTGCGTGCTTCAGTAGAGTTGAGCCTACAATTGGTTGACACGAAAAGAAAGAATAAATTGTGAATAACAACAAAAAAAGGGAAAAAACAGGAAAAAGTGATGGAGCACCTGTCAACGTGGTCGATTATACTGTAATAGAACGACGACGCAATGCAGACTGGAATCAGAAAGAAAATCAAGCAAGTAGCCGTAAGAAACGCGATGTAATGATGAGCTGCTTCAGTAGATTCTGGAGAATTGGAGTCAAAATCACCCTGTAATGATCAATAATATGGTGAAGTCCAGTTTTCAATTGCTATAACTGTGCCTGTCCTACGCCCATTTTATTACACGCACAAAACGTGGTCAGATACGGGTGGAATCAAGATTATGTTTTCACAGTGGTACCAAAATAATACAAAAAAAACAACTGGTAACTCAACTTGGTAGAACCATTCAAGCTTCAAAAATCATTAGTGTGAATGAGTTTGCTGTAAATCTGCTTGTGAAACAATAAAGAAATTCGTAAATGGAGCCACAAGATTGCTGAGATATTTGCAAAACTCCGGACCGCAGGTGTTTGTGGTGGGGAACGAACGCCCTATTACCTTTCCGGGAGCTAACGCGTTCACGACCACGCCATGCGAGCCCTTTGTTTCACCTGTCCCTCAGCTAGTTCTATCGATCAGTGCCATCTGCGGTCTAGAGTTTTGCAAACATCTCAGCAATCTTGTGTTGTATTTCGCTATTTCGCTTAATACCTTGCCATAAAAACCACAGAAGGCAGAAAATAAAAAGTAAACGTAGTAAATGGAGCATCGTTTCCACCAAACCACAATTACGAATTTGTTGTTCCGGCAAAATTTTCATTCCGCTGCAGGTATTTTCCAAATATTCACTGCCTTTAGGTAGCAACTGCTGTCTGTTGTCGCCAGTTTGGCAGGATTTCATGACGCTCATTTACTCGTGAATGGTCTATCGCATTGAAATGTTTCACATCGTCTTAACTTGGGAGACCATGCCAGTGGAAAGATGTTCTCTTTATATCACGGTTCAACACTCTACAACACCTAGCCGGCCACAACGATGGAACAAGCGGCTACAGTGAGAGAGGAAACGGTTGGTATGCTCGGGGAATTAAAGCGTAAGGATAAATTAATCGGAATTTATCCTTACGCATTAATTCTACGCACCACCGTAGAGGTGACGTAATATATAATTGTTAATCACGACACTAGCATTGTCTTTTCCACCATATTTCTGCATGTTTCATCCTCTTTAAAAAATGTTTTTTGATAAATTTAAGGCCCTTTATGGTTGAAAAAATACGGAACATTTTAAAAATCCTATCCTTTTCTGCTCGAATACGTCCGTGACACTCTAAAGAAGAAGAAGGTAGACTGAGCAAGTGTTTTCAGCGTAGTAAACGAAATCCTTGGATGAGTAAGTTTTATTTCTATTTCATTATGGGGG
>MQTX01000109.1:838174-888747 GCA_009735665.1 Angiostrongylus cantonensis | reverse complement strand
ATGGGGGCATGTGGCGTAGTGGCTCAAGGCGCTACTGCGGCAAGCACGTTGCATCGATCCCTGCGCCTAAACCTTCCATCCCTCCGGGGTCGGCAAATTGGTATCACCGTTAAAAAAAGTAGGCAGTAAATAATAAGTTAAAATTGTGCTCCCATGTGTATTGCAGGGCACCTCGACATTGCTGTCGACGCAATATCTTATTGATTTCAAAAACATTCCACCCTTCTATGGTGCAATGCCCTAAAAAAAAAGTTAAATTCGGTGTCAGCATACTTAGAAAATCAGTCCAGTCCTACCTTAGCCACATTTCCTTTCGGAGCCCAATAGTAGCAATCAGTCTCTGTACTTTCGTTTTCCTTGCGTGCTTCAGTAGAGTTGAGCCTACAATTGGTTGACACGAAAAGAAAGAATAAATTGTGAATAACAACAAAAAAAGGGAAAAAACAGGAAAAAGTGATGGAGCACCTGTCAACGTGGTCGATTATACTGTAATAGAACGACGACGCAATGCAGACTGGAATCAGAAAGAAAATCAAGCAAGTAGCCGTAAGAAACGCGATGTAATGATGAGCTGCTTCAGTAGATTCTGGAGAATTGGAGTCAAAATCACCCTGTAATGATCAATAATATGGTGAAGTCCAGTTTTCAATTGCTATAACTGTGCCTGTCCTACGCCCATTTTATTACACGCACAAAACGTGGTCAGATACGGGTGGAATCAAGATTATGTTTTCACAGTGGTACCAAAATAATACAAAAAAAACAACTGGTAACTCAACTTGGTAGAACCATTCAAGCTTCAAAAATCATTAGTGTGAATGAGTTTGCTGTAAATCTGCTTGTGAAACAATAAAGAAATTCGTAAATGGAGCCACAAGATTGCTGAGATATTTGCAAAACTCCGGACCGCAGGTGTTTGTGGTGGGGAACGAACGCCCTATTACCTTTCCGGGAGCTAACGCGTTCACGACCACGCCATGCGAGCCCTTTGTTTCACCTGTCCCTCAGCTAGTTCTATCGATCAGTGCCATCTGCGGTCTAGAGTTTTGCAAACATCTCAGCAATCTTGTGTTGTATTTCGCTATTTCGCTTAATACCTTGCCATAAAAACCACAGAAGG
Organism: Angiostrongylus cantonensis; assembly: GCA_009735665.1. Classification (NCBI taxonomy): domain Eukaryota; kingdom Metazoa; phylum Nematoda; class Chromadorea; order Rhabditida; family Metastrongylidae; genus Angiostrongylus; species Angiostrongylus cantonensis. The sequence continues at coordinate 887,627 of MQTX01000109.1, read as the reverse complement.
CAGAAAATAAAAAGTAAACGTAGTAAATGGAGCATCGTTTCCACCAAACCACAATTACGAATTTGTTGTTCCGGCAAAATTTTCATTCCGCTGCAGGTATTTTCGAAATATTCACTGCCTTTAGGTAGCAACTGCTGTCTGTTGTCGCCAATTTGGCAGGATTTCATGACGCTCATTTACTCGTGAATGGTCTATCGCATTGAAATGTTTCACATCGTCTTAACTTGGGAGACCATGCCAGTGGAAAGATGTTCTCTTTATATCACGGTTCAACACTCTACAACACCTAGCCGGCCACAACGATGGAACAAGCGGCTACAGTGAGAGAGGAAACGGTTGGTATGCTCGGGGAATTAAAGCGTAAGGATAAATTAATCGGAATTTATCCTTACGCATTAATTCTACGCACCACCGTAGAGGTGACGTAATATATAATTGTTAATCACGACACTAGCATTGTCTTTTCCACCATATTTCTGCATGTTTCATCCTCTTTAAAAAATGTTTTTTGATAAATTTAAGGCCCTTTATGGTTGAAAAAATACGGAACATTTTAAAAATCCTATCCTTTTCTGCTCGAATACGTCCGTGACACTCTAAAGAAGAAGAAGGTAGACTGAGCAAGTGTTTTCAGCGTAGTAAACGAAATCCTTGGATGAGTAAGTTTTATTTCTATTTCATTATGGGGGCATGTGGCGTAGTGGCTCAAGGCGCTACTGCGGCAAGCACGTTGCATCGATCCCTGCGCCTAAACCTTCCATCCCTCCGGGGTCGGCAAATTGGTATCAGACTTGTCTTGGAGAATAGCAGCACTGGCGCAAGGATTTTATGCAAAAAGAATTAGTCAAGGTTTAAAAAGATTAAACCTGCAGTAATTTCAAACAACCACATGTCATATATTCTTGCTTGCTTATTTTTTTTATACCCTCCATAATTAAGGGAGCGCGTGGAGCATTGGTCGGAGGCGCTCTGCGACACACACATGGGATCGATCTGCGCTCCCATGGCCCATCAAGCCTTTCATCCACCCAGGGTCGGCAAATTAACATCAGACTTGTTTAGGAGGATAGCAATACTGACTCCATATATCGGTAGGCCACCGCAAGTTACCATAAAGACTAGATATGCATCCAGTTACCTCCAAGGAGACTTAATGAAGTCGAACGCATGACGCATCCACCAGAGATTGATCAACGCCGAAAACTTTTTCTTTTATTTTATTATCGTGATCAAAGACGAAAGCTTCTAGAGAAAACATTAAAATCTGATTGGTAAAGTCGTGCTGAAAAACTCAGCAAGCGCTGTACCAGACATTTTTTATGTTTTTTATGTACTTGCCCAAAATTTTTATAGTTTTCGGAAAAGCCCACAAAAAAATCTGCCACCAAGCCTATAAAAAAATTAGCGTAAATGACAAATAAATGTACCTGTCGCCAATCCAGTGAGCAGAACGTATTGCCGTGAAAAGTACTATATTTACCATAGCCAATAGTTGGCACAATACTCCAAAATGCTGTGAGTACGATAAAGCCAATGATTAACTTCAAATAATTCGAATGACATCGCCATTTACCTATAAGGGCAACAGAACTTTCAACGACTAAAGTTCGAAGCAAATATGAAGAGAACTGTCCCAAAAGAAAAACATGATCATCTTTACAAGTACTGTTTGTGCATGCAGCAGTAGCAAATGGTAGTCGTATAATGGTGAATTTTCTTCCATACACCCGACATCCTTGTAATATTTGTCCTGACGCACTTTTTATTCGTCTTTAATGCAATAAACGGCTACTTTGATTTCGTGAAGGTCAAGAAAGCCGTAAACTTGCCCACCATTTAAACACGAAAAATTCTGCTTGTTCTCAATAATAAACCGTGATTTTTTGACTTCAAGAGGAATTATGAGGTTGAAAACATCACAGATGTTTAGGAATGAAATAACCTAATCTTTCTAGATGTGGAGCATTGCTACCCTGCACTGAATTTTTCACTACATATCATTTTTTTTCCCGTTAAGTACCATGCTGTCAGTAGTTGGAAGGATTCCACTGTTTCTTTCGAATATATTTTGGAATAATTCTTCGTATTCCTGTTAAGCAAACGCGTGGTGTTATTTTTATTCTTTATTCACGAATAAGCTGACGTTTCGACAAACTTCGTCTTCCTCAAAGTCTGGAAAGGTCAAGTTGACAGCAATCTATTCGTCCATAAAAGGATAAGGATAAAGCTCTCGGTGTGTATCAATCCGTGAGGGTGCGCCATGCATTCGACTTCATTAAGTATCGTTGGAGGTGACTGAATGCATATCTGGCCTCAACAATTACACGCGGTGGCCTGCCGATGTATCGAGCCAGTGCTGCCATCCTCCCAGGTAAGTCTGGCACCGATTTGCAGACCACGGAAGGACGGGAGGCTTGGTGGGCCATCGGCGCACTCCATCTGAGCGTCACAGTGGCGCCTCCAACCAATGCACCACACGAGCCCTATTCGGCCATATACCTCTATGACAAAACAGAGAATACACTAGACCAGGATTTAAATCACCTAAAACACAGCTTTGCACAATGACCGCTTTCTATGAGGCTTCCACTGAGTATGTCGCGAGGAGGCCAACCGCACAGAAGTGTAATGTGCCCCTTCCATCAAAATAACAGGCTTATTTGCTGCCCAATATCACGCGTGATAATGAGGCATTCTTCCCTGCGGTTCGTTTTCGGATTTCTGGAAATAATCGAGAACCCTCGAGAGTTTTGCGCGCTTGTATTCTCATTTCCCGTGATCGTTACCCGCATTTCCAAGTCCTTCCCGTTATTATCTCTCCCATGCATGCCTCGTGTGGCATTTGGTTTACGCTTGCCGACTAGGTGTTGTTTTATGCAGACACACAATGGTCTGCCCGTTTCGCCAATGTATTCGTCTCTGCACGCCTTATAGGAGATCACATAAACTGTTCCTGAGCTCATGCAATCACCTTCCCCACCATTAGGGCAAATTATGCAACTTTGCGTTGCACATAGACGGTCATGTAGGTGGTTACGAACTAGCTGGCGTCTTAGATTTCTTCCATACACCCGACATCCTTGTAATATTTGTCCTGACGCACTTTTTATTCGTCTTTAATGCAATAAACGGCTACTTTGATTTCGTGAAGGTCAAGAAAGCCGTAAACTTGCCCACCATTTAAACACGAAAAATTCTGCTTGTTCTCAATAATAAACCGTGATTTTTTGACTTCAAGAGGAATTATGAGGTTGAAAACATCACAGATGTTTAGGAATGAAATAACCTAATCTTTCTAGATGTGGAGCATTGCTACCCTGCACTGAATTTTTCACTACATATCATTTTTTTTCCCGTTAAGTACCATGCTGTCAGTAGTTGGAAGGATTCCACTGTTTCTTTCGAATATATTTTGGAATAATTCTTCGTATTCCTGTTAAGCAAACGCGTGGTGTTATTTTTATTCTTTATTCACGAATAAGCTGACGTTTCGACAAACTTCGTCTTCCTCAAAGTCTGGAAAGGTCAAGTTGACAGCAATCTATTCGTCCATAAAAGGATAAGGATAAAGCTCTCGGCGTTTATCAATCCGTGAGGGTGCGCCATGCATTCGACTTCATTAAGTATCGTTGGAGGTGACTGAATGCATATCTGGCCTCAACAATTACACGCGGTGGCCTGCCGATGTATCGAGCCAGTGCTGCCATCCTCCCAGGTAAGTCTGGCACCGATTTGCAGACCACGGAAGGACGGGAGGCTTGGTGGGCCATCGGCGCACTCCATCTGAGCGTCACAGTGGCGCCTCCAACCAATGCACCACACGAGCCCTATTCGGCCATATACCTCTATGACAAAACAGAGAATACACTAGACCAGGATTTAAATCACCTAAAACACAGCTTTGCACAATGACCGCTTTCTATGAGGCTTCCACTGAGTATGTCGCGAGGAGGCCAACCGCACAGAAGTGTAATGTGCCCCTTCCATCAAAATAACAGGCTTATTTGCTGCCCAATATCACGCGTGATAATGAGGCATTCTTCCCTGCGGTTCGTTTTCGGATTTCTGGAAATAATCGAGAACCCTCGAGAGTTTTGCGCGCTTGTATTCTCATTTCCCGTGATCGTTACCCGCATTTCCAAGTCCTTCCCGTTATTATCTCTCCCATGCATGCCTCGTGTGGCATTTGGTTTACGCTTGCCGACTAGGTGTTGTTTTATGCAGACACACAATGGTCTGCCCGTTTCGCCAATGTATTCGTCTCTGCACGCCTTATAGGAGATCACATAAACTGTTCCTGAGCTCATGCAATCACCTTCCCCACCATTAGGGCAAATTATGCAACTTTGCGTTGCACATAGACGGTCATGTAGGTGGTTACGAACTAGCTGGCGTCTTAGATTACTTGGTGGAATTTCATTTGTCGTTGCCGAATTCTCTACACCGGCCCTTCTTAAACGGCGTTTTATAGGTCGACTTACTTCATTTGAAATAAAGAGCAGGATAAACGTAACCTTTTTATCTCTAGAGTTGTCGTTTGGGGGCCTAGGATTTTCCCTAAACCTATCCCGAGCTACGGTTTCGCAGCCATTAAAAATCGTTATTTGCCGTGCCAAGTTCCGGGATTCCTCTCTCTGCTCTCCTCCCGTGCACACATTGGTTGCTGTTCGAAACATGTTTCTTACAAGCTCCCATTTCGTGTGACAGAGGTGAGAAGAGATGTAATGGACCAAGATGTTTTTACAACTTGGCTTTCGGTACCACTACGTAATGTAGCCAATTTCTGGCAGGTTTATTTGGTCGTTCAGGAAATGCAGCCAGTTTTTTCATCGGTTTCTCTCGAGTAAACTTGATATACTCTGACTGCTCGTTCAACAACTCGAAGCATTTGTCCATTTCCTCTTGCGTTCAGAAAAGGACAAAACAGTCATCTATCTATCTGCAGTAGAGCAACGGCCCGAGATCGGTCAATGGTGCTCCCATTTTAAACATAAACGCAATGGCAAAGCTTGGTGCCAATCGCTGTCCCATTGCCAACCATCTTGCTTGGGTGTAGTACTTTCCGGACCATCTGAAGATTGAGCAGCTCAAGCATTCTTTTAAGAGTGCCATCAACTGCTCTTTCTTGAAGACACCCATGTTTATTTCTCCTTTATGCTGTATAAGGAGTTCGAATATGGCTTGCATTTCGGAGTAATTCGACACGTTTGTATAAAGGGCGATAACGTCGAAGGACTCCATCAAGCACGCGCTGCTGGGCTGCACATTACATAGACGATTCAGAAATGTCTGGGTATTAGTAATATGGGTTGGAATGCGTTTCAAGAACTGGGTAAATATTAGGGTTAAAACCATGTTATCCTGTCCGTTGTCCGTGTACAGAGCTAATGGTAGGTCTAACCTTAAATAACGATGGATCGGTAGACACAAGATCATTGTTAGATATTAACTCATGAGTTGGCGTAGTTCGCACCTATTTTGCGTTTCAGCTCTATCCTTTTTGCGAAGTCTGTCTTGAAGCTCATGTAAACTACATGCAACCTTATGCAAGGTTACCGCCTTGAATTTTCTTCCACGGTCGTCTAAATACTGAGCACAATAGTTTATCTTCGTTTCGCATTTCTTCCACTTAGGCAACATCTGGATTTGACGGCTTCGTAGACAGGTGCATAGTATTTCGCGTAGTAATTCTGCATCCAGTACTCGGTAACTGTCCACTGGTAGTCCGCATACATCGTGTAGTCATTTTCGTTTGATGAAGTTCGGGACGACACGATATTTTAGACAGCGAAGGAGAAAGCGTATTGGTTGTCGAGCTCAGACGATCTTGTCTTAGTGACAGCGCTTCTTTTACAAGTAGGAAGTATTGTGCTGGCACGTCTCTTAATAAAACCCACGACCGACTTTTAAAAATCTAATTTATGACGCCTGCTAGTTCATAACCGACCATATGACCGTGTATGTGCAACACAAAACTGCATAATTGGCCTAATGATGGAGACGGTGATTGCATGAGCTCGGATACAGTTTATCTGATCTCACGTAAGGCGTGCGGAGACGAATACATTGGCGAAATGGGCAGACCCCTTTGTGTCCGCATAAAAGAACACCTAATCGGCAAACGTAAACCAAATATCCTACCAAGCACGCATAGGACTCAGGGACATAGCGGGGAAGACTTCGAAGTACGTGTCACGATCCTCGCATAGGAGTCGAGAACACAAGCGGGCAAAACTCTCGAGGGGTTCTGGATTAATTCCAGAAATCCGAAAATGAACCACAGGGAAGAATGCCTCATTATCACGCGTGACGTTGGGCAACATATAAGCCTGATATTCTGATGGAAAAGGCACATTACACTTCTGTGTGGATTCTGTGCGGTTGGTCTCCACGCGACATACTCAGTGGAAGCCTCATAGAAAGCGGTGAGTGTGCAAAACTGTGTTCAAATGTGATTAAAATCCTGGTCTAGTGTATTCTCTGTTTGGTTATAAAGGTGCATGGCCGAATAGATTGCTGTTAACTTGACTTTTCAAGGCTCTGAGGAAGGCGAAGTCCACCAAAACGTCAGCTTATTGGTGAATAAAGAATAAAAATAACACCTCGCGTTTGCTCAGTAAGAATACGAATAATTACTTGACCGATGCCGAGTTTAGTAGAAAGTCGGTCGTGGGATATTTTGGAATACCCCGTAGCGATAATTCGATGCGGTAGTTGCGACCAATCATGCCTATTGCAAATAAAAAGCGGTAACCTCAAAGTCAGAAGTTGAACTCTGTGTACTCTACACAAACGATGGTGACCTTCTCGTAATAACTCACGATAATTTTCGCTAGGGAACATGGTGGATTTATGAAGTTTATAACTCGACAAGCCTATAAAAAAGGTTTATCAATCGACATAAAACCAATGGTTTTTCTTCTCATTTCAAGTGTTATTAAAACTTGAACTTTTAGTAAAAATTCAGTTTTTATGGGATCACAAAGGAAAGTATATATCTTGTTGAGAAAAGGAATTCTAGGTTACAGTAATTTTCATCTCAATTCATATTTGAATATGATCGGAGAGCTTCTTGAAAGGAGAGCGAATTTGGCAGCCTTTCGATTATAAATGAATTGGAAGTAAAAATCGATCCATAAGTGCAAAAACTGGCAACTTCAATGAACTGGTGAAATTCTCTATAATTATGGCAAAAAACAAAGTCACTGTTCTATGAATTTTCAGGAATATTATAGAAGATCAGGAGGGTAAACGAGGCACTCTTTTGTGAAATTTCCGTCGTCCCTTTCGGTCTTCTTCACTCACTTTCCTCTTGATAACGTCGACTTATCTATCTTTCCTACCTTCTTTTATATCGTTTCGGACTAATTTTAAAGGTAAAAATTTTAATACTTTAGCTTTAAACCATGTCAACCGACGACAACTTCAACTTAGGCCACGATTAATTTCACATTTCTTCACAGATATAAATACAGACAGCTCTCATTCCAATTAACTACTCAGACGTGCCTTATGGAGAAAATACAATGAGCATCCGCAAAAAACTTTTGCCTGAGTGACTCCAGAATGGACGTCTACAAGTGTTGTATTGAAAGCGGGTTGGACACCATCATGAATGGATTTTATTGAAGAAAGCGACACCAGAGGTCCGGAAGAATGGAGATAGCACGTGGGTTGTTGCAAAGTCATTAGGAAGCTCTATGATCGAAAATATGCTCCAACACATACGAAAAGGTTTAGAGCTAGATTTAGCTGTTGTAAAAGAAAATGTCATTCCATGGAATGCTTCAAACGACTTCGCACTAGGTGCGCATAACCTGTACGAAATTTTACCTGAAAAATATTTATTGTAAGAATAGAAGTTTGAATAAAGATTTTTGATCGTAAGTAAGTAACGAAAGTTTTAAATGAATTGTAATTGATTCAGAGAAGGTAAGAATGATCTCTGAATGACTTCGGTCGAATTTGATTGCAGGAAATAATTATAAAACATTAGTATTATCGTGGTTGCTTTTTTCCTTCTACTTTAAAGCAAGGAGCCGAAATCTACATATACTGCTTGTAACCCATATTATATCTTAGTTCAAAAAGAAAAACATCGCAGACCAGTTGAGGACGTCGCGCACTTTCATCTTGCTCAAACAAATGAACGGTGAACAACAGCATCATCGCAGCTGCCGTTTTATATGCTTGATAAGTGTGCTCTAAAAGCTATTATTCACAAAGACTATTCTGTCGTGAGACGTTGGATGAAGCAAAACCAGTTCATCAAGCAGAGATTCCGCAAAAATTTTGCTGCATAGACAACTTTAAAGGAATATCGAAGACTACAGTTCGTCAGGAATACACAGCCTATTGTTCTCACTTTTGTCGAATGTTAAAAAGCAACTGACATCGTCAAAAACGAATCTAATCCTATCAGCTTTTATCGATGTATGGAGTAGATCTGCCCTACACAAAGCTCTATTTGATGGTTACACAAACTGCATCACTAGAATAAAGTCTTCCCTCGATCTCTTGCCATACAGGAAAAGTGGTTCGACCAGATGACACCACATCACCAAAGCACGAGCGAGGTGTTAGTTCGATTCTACTCCGGGACAACCAAGCCTCTCACCCTTCCGGTGTTGTGAAATTGCAACCGGACTTGGCCGGAAAAATCACTCTTTGCCATCTAACTGGGAACTCCCTAACCTAGCTAACTCACGACTTCAGGAAGAATAGACTTAACCAGCATTCTACGACACTCAAGATGAAATGAAAATGCTCAGGCAGCGGCCGAAGCCACATGTAAAAATTCTAAAATCTTCATGAATAGTAGACATACGGAAACGAATCGAATGTGAGAAATGCTGGGATCCACACAGTAGATGTGAAAGACAGCTCGTATGAAATAAATGAAGAAATAAGTGTCATCACTGTTAGCGATTCACGATCCACTTCCGATTTTAGATCTACGTTTGACACTACATCCACAGAGTACAAAAATAGCGGTAAAAGCCTCTGCAGAGTACGGTAGAGTGGCGATGCAACGTACTGTCACGCGGCCGTTTATTTGCTAAAATTATTTTTGTTTTTTTTTAGATTTTTCAAAACCTGTTTTGTCAAACGATCGATTCCGCAGCATTGCGTTATCATTATATTGTAACTTCACCGAATACTTTAGAGCTACAAAAATAGTGGCCTCTCAAGCATGAAACATTAAACGATTTTTCTAGAAATTCTGTGACGTGTTCACGAAGAATTGATTGAACGAATGTCAATTTAAAAAGTGCCTATACACCTATAAGCGAATAGTTTTATAATTCATCAAAACTTACTATTAGTTAGTCAATAAGAAACAAAACCAGTACAATTGACGGCAGACGCCAATCCACATTATAGACTCATTCGAAGAAATAAAACAAAATAAAAATGCTCGCAAAAAACCGCAGTGAAAAGTTTAATCTGCCAGAGAAGTGACGATTATTTTTCGAAAAGAACGTCGGGATTACTTTTCATTACAACGATTGAAAAAATTTGTAGTTTAGATGCCTTCAACAAAAGCCAAGATGAATAAAAATAAAATTTTTTTGGCAGAGAACATGCAGGTTAATAAGTGAACAAAAATTCAAGTACTAAATAGATACAAGTGGACCGGCAGTATCTTGTCCCAAATGATTCACATTTCCTTAAACTCATTGGACTCACCCCATTTCGGTGAAATCGTTACGATATAGCGATCAAAAGCGATGATTGTCGCCAGCACCACTTGTGACAACGACAGCGACATGTCGATTCCTCCATAGATTTGACACGTAGTATTTGAAAATACTCCCCTGAAACTCAATAGGACAGATGTATACTGAAAAATACTCCTAAAAATCGGTTTCTGACCGCTGAAATCGATTGGGTTTCACTCTTGCAAAGATCTTATATGGAGATTTTCTTTGAATTTTCTTAAGTGCTCTTAGACCTGGCCGATTTAGAAATCCTCTGCTGAATACATGAATCGGCTTAATTCCATTGAGTGGAAGTCATTAATATTTGAGCGATTGCTTTGGCGGGTAGATCCCTTGTGTCCATCACTCATATTTTTTTGGGAATACTAAGCTGGACAGTTTGAAGATACTCTGTGAGAGGGATAAAAATCTATCGGTCTTTGCTAAATTTCCTATTTTTGTCAAAGCAACAATTCTAACTGATGCGCTAGAAAACAATATGCAATATTATGCTATGGAAATATTCGGCTTAATCATTGTATTTGTTTCAATGCGCTTTTTGAATACAATCATTGAAAAGCGTTTGCCCGTTTTGCGTAGACACTCCTGATTGTTACGCTCAATCGAATGAAATTCTAGCAAAAATCATTGCGTTCGTTGGCTAACAGAAAAAAGTATAGCTTTAGAGTTGTCATACTTCAACGGATTTCCCTCATAGAGAGAATCCTCAGTCGAGAGGTAAGTTGGTGGTGGATAGGAGGTCGGAAGCGACCCACCCTGTGATTCTCTGAGAGAGCAAAATCCAGGTGTTGCGTCCTCATCTCTGCTGCGCCGATTTTGCACGTGGCTTCTGTTCACGTGTTTTATCGCTAACATGTTCATGTTTGCGTGTTTGGATGTGTTCTCGTTTAGAGGGACTGCATTCTACAAGTCAATTCGGATAAAGGCCTCCAATTAAATGACGGCAGTTAATGGAAGGTGGTTATAGACCACCTCTAACAAATAAGCTCTTCGTTTACTTTGGGAGAGACTAGCAAACTAACCGTGAGTAAAATGACCTCCATGTTCAGAGCTCAGCAGTCTGTACATAGATATCAAATGTCAGACATAATAAAGTAAATGGGTCTCATTCCTCGAGCCCCGAAACGGAGGCGATGGACAGTACGAAGACTTCGCTAAAATCTCACGGCCATTCTAGGCTGCCTAGATGCTAAAAGACTTTGGTGTCAATCTTCCCTTCCTATGCACGCTCACTTCCATCCGATAACCTGGTGAAGAAGGCTAAAAGGATAAAGTACGATGTTATGGGAATCATTGAAACGAGAAGGCGCCACCTATTCAACGCACGCCGACTACAACACCGGAGAAGGACTGTTCCGCGAAACATGCAACAGTCAGCGGCATTCTCTCCAGCTTTAGTTTGGTCATCAATATCGATTGATTCGAACAAATAACAGCCCGAGCCGCATGGATCTAGATCAATATCCAGCCGGATCTAGATCAATATCCAGCCTAAAAATCATTGTTCTCCTCTACGCACCGACAGCAAGCTATGATGATACAAAGTCAAAGTGTTCTAAATGGGCTTGCAGAAATTTTACAGATAAGCTATACACTGTCCAAGGTCATCACTGAAATCTCAACGCTACCACCGAACCCAAGAAAAAAACCTGAAAAACGTACATTGGGACACACGGATTAGAGTGGAACGAGCAGTGTGAGCGGCTGTCTGAATTTACCACGACGACCAAGACCATCCATGGTAACTCTGAATTCAAGAAGCTCCACGCTCAGCGCTGGACGTGGAAATCTCCCGATAGAGAGTACCATATCGAAACAAAGAATATCATTGTAAGTCGAATCTTTTGTTTGAGCGTTGTCGCCCAAGGTGAGAAGTAACCAAAAGAATTCTTCGTATTCTTGTTGAGCAAACGTGATGTGTTATTATTAATCTTTATTCACAAATAAGCTGATGTTTCTGCGGAGTTCGCCTTTCTCAGAGCCTGGAAAGGTCAACTTGACTGCAATCTACTCGGCTAAACGCCACCATAACCAAACAAAGAAAACACTAAACCAAGATTTCAATCACAATGAACACAGCTTTGCACACTCACCGCTTTCTATGAGGCTTCCACCGGGTATGTCGCGTAGAGCCCAACCGCACAGAATTCACATGTAAGCGTAATATGCCCTTCCCATCAGAATAATAGGCTTATATACTGTCCAATATCACGCGTGATAATGAGGCATTCTTCCCTGTGGTTCATTTTCGGATTTCTGGAATTAATACAGAACGCCTCGAGTGTTTTGCGCGCTAGTGTTTTCGACTCCTGTGCGAGGATCGTGACACAAATTTCAAAGTCCTCCCGCTCATGTCTCTGGGTCCTATGCGTGCCTAGTGGGGTATTTGGTTTACTTTTGCCGACTAGGTGTTCTTTTATGCGGACACGGAGGGGTCTGCCCGTTTCGCCAATGTATTCGTCTCCGCACGCCTTACATGAGATCAGATAAACTGTCCTCGAGCTCATGCAATCACCGTCTCCATCATTAGGCTAATTATGCAGTTTTGCATTGCACATACACGGTCATATGGTCGGTTATAAACTAGCAGGCGTCTTAGATTACTCGGTGACATTTCAACTACGTTTGCCGAATTCTCTAGGACTGCCTTTCTTAAAAAGCGTTTTATAGCTGCGCTTACATCATTTGAGATGAAGGGCAGGAAAAACGGGACCTTTTTATCACTAGAGTTGTAATTGATAAAAGAGAAAACGACGAACTAGAGTTGTCGTTTGGAGGCCTAGCGCTTCCCCTGCACCTAACCCGAGCTACAGTTTCGTAACCATTAGAAATGGCTATTTGCCGTGCCAAGTTTCGCGACTCCTCTCTCTGTTCTTTTCCCGTGCACACGTTGGTTGCTGTTCGAAACATGTTTCTTACAAGCGCCCTTTTCGTGTGAGAGGGGTGAGAGGAGAGGTAATGAACCAAGATGTTTTTACTACTAGGCTTTCGGTACCACTTCGTAATGTAGCCATTTTCGGACAGATTAATTTGCACGTTCGGGAATGGAAGCCAGTTTTCTTTCGGTTTTTCTCGGGCGAACTTGATATGCTCTAACAGCCAAAGACAAACCAGTCATCTATATATCTACAGTAGAGTAGTGGCCCGTGATCGGTCAATGGTGCTTCCACCTTAGACATAAAACCAATGGCAAGACTTGGTGCCAGTCGCTGCTCCCATTGCCAACCCTTTTATTTGAGCGTAGTAATTTCCGAACCATCTGAAGATTAAGCAGCTTAAGCATTCTTTTAAAAGTGCCATCAACTGCTCTATCTTGAAGCCATACATGTTTATTTCACCTTCGTGCTATGTAAGGGGTTCGAATATGGCTTGCATTGCGGACTCATTCGACATGTTTGTATAAAGGGCGGTAACGTCGGACTGCATCACGTACGCGTTGCTGGGCTGCGCAGTACGTAGACGAACCAGAAACATCCGGGGATTTGTAAGATGGGTTGGAATGTGTTTCAACAACTGGTTAAATATTAAGGTTAAAAACCATGTTATCCTATCCGTTGTCCCGTCTACACAGATAATGAACGGTCTAAGCTTAAACAATGATGGATTGGTAGACGCAAGATCATCGCTGGATGCTAACGTAATGAGTTTTTATAAGCAAGTACAAAACGAGACATGTTGGTAAATCAACTTTTAGTTGAGAGATAACTAATGGTACTAAACTAGCAGCCCTTGCCATTTTAAACCATTCGCGGTTCAATTTTCGATATTTACTTTTAAACTCCTCAGATCATGGGCGATAAAGTGAAGCATCTTCAAGATGCTTTTTCGTTATCTCAGCATCTAATTGATGGGGAATTACGACAAACTCTCCACATTTATGACTAACGGATAGTTTTATGTTTTTCAACCTTATCAGCACTCGTACCTCTCGCATACCACGTTTTTGCACTACAGTGAGATTTGAGCTGTATCTTTTCGCGCGATAGTGATTAAGGATCTTGAAAGTTTCGTTCGTAGACATCCGAAATTTCACATCAACTCCATTACTGCGCTCTTGTTGGCTGAAGAACGGCTGAGGAAATGGTGCTATTGGTAGCGCCTCATTTGGTGTTGCTCGCACCTATTTTGCATTTAATCTCTAGCCTTTCTGAGGAGTGTACCTTAAAGTTCATGCAAACTACATGAGATTCTGCGCAAGGTTACCTTAGAAATGGGTTCAGACGGTGAGAAACTCGGTCCCAATTCTAATAACGAGCGCGCACCGTCAGGGAGAGTCATGCCTCCTGACACGGTTAGCCATGCATTGTGTTGCACATTATTCACCGTACTGTGACCTGCTTGATGTTCGTTAGCGGTATTTCTGTGCGCTCTTGAAGCCGTGTCATACGATTTACTCAAAACGTCTTCGAATTTTCTTTGCAAAATTACTTTAGTCCTAAACCTAATAGAGTTGCAAATCAACACTGACCTATTCTCCTCCAGAGGCGGTCGGCAAAAGTAAACCAAATACCCCACTAGGCACGCATAGGACCCTGAGGACTTTGAAGTACGTGTCACGATCCTCGCACAGGAGTCGAAAACACAAGCGCGCAAAACTCTAGGGCGCAAAAAGCAAACAAACGCGCAAACAAACAAAACGCAAAACTCTAAACTCTCAAAACGCAAAACGCGCAAACACGCAAAAAAAAACCGGCTTCCATTCCTAAAAGTTCAAGTCAACCTATTCAAAAACGGCTACATCACAAAATGGTAACGAAAGCCAAGCAGTAAGAATATACTGGTTCATTACCTCTCCTTTCATTCCTCACACACTAAAAGTGCCCTTATAAGAAATATGTTTCGAACCGCCGCCAATGTGTGCACAGGTAGAGAGCAATGGGAAGAATCCTCAAAAATGCAAGAGCAGCCATAAAACGTTGCTTAATAAGGGCTCATTTAGAGAATTCCGTAAGAGTGATAGAAATATTATCGAACATTCTAAGACGTCAGCTAGTTCGCAACCGCCTGTATGACCTTCTATGTATAACCAAAAACAGCAAAATTTGCCCTAACGATAGAGACGGTGATTGCATGGGCTCGGGTACGGCCTATCTGATCTCTTGTGAAGAGTACGGGGACGAATACGTTCGCGAAAGGGGTAGACCGCTCTGCGTCCACATAAAAGAACACCTAGTCGGTAAATCTAAATTAAAACCAAACACTCCACTAGGCGCGCATAGGATGCAGGAACATAACGGAGATGACTTCGCAGTAGGAGTCACTATCCTCGCGCACGAATCAAAAACATCAGCGCGTAAAGCGTTTTGGATCAATTCCAAAAATTCAAAAATGAACCGCAAGGAGGAGTGTCTTGTCATCACGCGTGACCTGGAGCCTTACCTCAGGCTAATCCAATAACCTGACACAGGCACAGTCCTCGACCACGTAGTACTCTGTGAGGTTGCTATCCACCAACTAACTTTACAAGAAATAAACGGTAGATGTTTAAATGAAGCTGTTTCTTATGCGAATACAAATTTATTTGTTAAGTTTTATCTGCTAGAGTTATGAAAGTGTTTGGCTGAGTAGATCGCATCTCAATTTGGCCTTTCCAAGCCCTGAAGAAGGCGAAACCGCCGAAACGTCAGCTATTGTATCCCAATAAATTCTATAATAACAACAATGCTTATAAGGATAAAGGATAAAGCACTCGGCGTTGATCAATACCTGAGGTATGCGCCATGCATTCGACTTCATTAAGTATCGTTGGAGGTGATTGAATGCATGTCTGGCCTTTACAATGACTCGCGGTGACCTGCCGATGTATCGAGCCAGTGCTGCTATCCTCCCAGACAAGTCTGGTACCAATTTGCCGACCCCGGAGGAATGGAAGGCTTGGTGGGCCATGGGCGCATTTCACGTGCTCGCCGCAGTGGCGCCTCCAACCACAGCGCCACACGCGCGCGCCACCGTGTCTGCTTATTGAAATAAAGCATCGAATTATCAATCAATGCCGAAGTTAACAGAAAGTCGGTCTTGGGAGTTACTACGTTCTGGATTAATCCCAGAAATCTGAAAATGAACCGCAAGGAAGAATGCCTCATTATCACGCGTGATATTGGGCAGTATATAAGCCTGTTATTCTGATGGAATGGGCACATTAGGCTTCCATGTGAATTCTGCGCGGTTGGGCTCTACGCGACATACCCAGTGGAAGCCTCATAGAAAGCGGTGAGTGTGCAAAGCTGTGTTCATTGTGATTGAAATCTTGGTTTAGCGTTTTCTTTGTTTGGTTGTGGAGGCGTTTGGCCGAATAGATTGCTGTCAAATTGCCCTTTCTAGGCTCTGAGGAAGGCGAACTCCGCCGAAACGTCAGCTTATTTGTGAATAAAGAATAATAATAACACCTCACGTTTGCTCAGCAAGAATACGAAGAATTACTTGATCAATGCCGAGGTTAATAGAAAGTCGGTCGTGGAAGTTAACCAAGAGAAGTTTTTCACCAGAAACGCTCAATCTGATGCGCCAATGTAGAATCGCGGGAGCCATGCAAAACAAGAGAAACAGACGATAGAAGGAGATCTTAAAAGTACAAGAGCAGCAGTTATGGAAGGTGTAGAAGCTGGGAAGAGAATTCGCAAAATCCATCGAGGGTTCTCCAATTACAAAGCCAAGATGATTGCATTACGACGCCAAGCCAAAACAGTTACAGTTTCCAGAAGGGTATTGTAGGAAATTATTCACGATTACTACATGGATCTCTTAAATAACTACGTCCTCCTATCCTCATATAAAATAATGGACCATGGGTATATTGTACCACCAGTTATCCTTTCCCAAATCCGACAAGCTCGTTGGGCTAAAATCGAACAACACCACGTCCGGATTATACAAAGCCCGAACATCTGAAGAACGTTCTGAATGGCTTCAACAACACACTGACTCGGCTCTTCACACCTTAGCTGTCACAATAAGCTTCTACTCTGTGGAAGACCAGCAAAACTTTGCTATTGTTTAAGAAGGGTGACCTCCACGACATCGGCAATCATCGTCCAATCTGCTTGCTGTCTGCCTCTATAAACTCTTCACTTAAGTCGTCCTGAACAAGAGTGACAGAACAGTGGACGAAAGATAGTGATGTGAGCAAGAAGAGTTTCCAAAAAATTTGGCACGACAAACCACAGACACACGATGACAAAACTTACTGAAGTGTGATGAGTGTACAACGGGAATACCGACTCAATTTAGACAAAGGCATTCATGAAAGCTCTTAACAATAAGGGTGTTCCTACTCAGTATACAATGATTCTTCGTGAGTTATATAAAAATATTAGTCTTCTATAAAGATATTGACATCGATATAAAGAGAGCAGTTAGTCAAGCCGACACTTAATTAAAATTATTTTCTGACTGCCACCCTCCAGAATATCATGCGAACATTGAAATGGGATAATACGGGAGTGAAAATTCATGCCCGGCAATTACACCTTCTTCGCTTAGCTAGTGCTTTCACTCTTATAACACCAAGCATTACCCAAGAGAAACGATATCGGCCGACTTTGATAAAGCGCTTGAAAAGACTGGAAAGGCCAAAATAAGAGATAAATCTTACGAAAACGGTGTTCGTGAAGAAAGCATCAGCTTAGCACGCCCTATTCACTTCCAACGGGATAAATGTCTCCAAATATTCCAGTTACGTTCATCTAGGTCGGAAAACCAACATGGTGAACGACATATCTCCAGAGTTGAGCAGACGGAAACAAGCGGCTTGGGAAGCTTTCAGTGTAGTGAAGGACGTAGTGAAGAGAACAAAGAATATCCGAGTCCGTGACTACCTCTTCGACCTCGTGATTCTTCCTGCCTCAACGTATGCTTCGAAAACCTGGTCTCTGCGTAAGCACGACGAAAGATCACTGAGAGTTATAGAACGTGCAGTCAAACGGATTATGATATGAGTTGCCCGTATCACCCAAGTGAGGGAAGTGATCTGATTCTCCGATCTACGTCAGCGCTCAAAAATCAAAGACGTCGTTCTATACTATAAAATGTCGAAAATAAGGTGGGCCGGAGAACTCGCAATGTGTATTAACGACAACAGAAGGACAACAGCCGTTAGCGACTGAATTTCTCGAGATTTCAAAAGTACCGCGGAAACACCACCGATCTGATGATAAGAGCTTCTCACGAAAACCCTAGAAGAAATGTACGGTGCTTGAGGAGTCCCTAGAGCTAGCAAAACAGACTGGGCTGCTCTTGTACACGACAGCACGAAATGAAAGGTTTTCTGGTGCTAGCTCAAGTTCTCTACGATCAGTGGGACGACGGGTGATGCAGATGGCCAGCCGACAATCAGTCAACAACGCCTGTATGAAAGGAGAGAGATGCAGTGAAGACGTTCTAATGAGGTAATCTCACTAGGCAGGAAAGACTGCCTAGTGAGATTACCTCATCAGAACGTGGATTCGACTTGATGCGATCACGAAGACTACATCGGAATTATGGATGGCTGTGCACAATCTACTCGGATAAATTCTGTTCTGAAGAAAATGACGTCGAAAAGTTAGCCGAATAAATATTTGGTAACAATTCTGTGCTTGCTTAACAATGAAGGAAAGCATACTGATTCTTTTAGCTTTTATTTTCTACCTACTGCAATTTTCACGGCAGGTTATTAAGCGAAATACAACCACAACGTTGCTGAGATATTTGCAAAACTCTGGACCGCAGGGGTCTGTGGTACAGAACGAACGCGCTATTGCTCTTTCCGGAGAGTAACGCGTTCACCACCACACCATGCGGGTCCATCGTTTTGCCCGTCTCTCAGCTAGTTCTATCGATCTTTTTGCCGTCAGCAATCACCCGTCTACGGGATTGATCTGGGGGGCCCACATCGGCAATGAATCCAGCTAAGCTGAGGCTGTAGTTGAAATCACAATGTTTTAGCTTTTATTTTCTGTCTACTACAATTTTCATGGCAGGTTATTAAGCGAAATACAACCACAACGTTCCTGAGATATTTGCAAAACTCTGGACCGCAGGTGTCAATGGTAGACAGGTGAATGCTGACAGCAAAAAGATCGATAGAACTAGCTGAGAGACGGGTAAAACGAAGGACCCACATGGTGTGGTGGTGAACACGTTACTCCCCGGAAAGTAAAATAGCGCGTTCGTTCGCTACCCCTGCAGTCCAGAGTTTTGCAAATATCTCAGCATACTGATTATCTTACTCTAAGGTTAGCTGAGATATTTGCAAAACTCCGGACCGCATGTGTCTATAGTGAGGAGCAAACGCACTATTATCCTTTCCGGGGGCTATTGCATTCACCACCACACCATGCTGGTCCTTCGTTTCTCCTGTCTCTCAGCTATTGATCAGCGGCATCACCAATCATTCGTCAACGGGATTAATCTACGGAGCCCAAATCGGGAACTAAAAAAACTCAGGTTAGCCAGAAGTCAGTTTAAAACATTATTGATTCTCTATGAGCCAGCTGATAAAAAACCGAATGAGGTGAGATGGACTGTCGCCATGAAAAGTCAACATTATTGGTCGCCAATCATTCGATGACTGTGGTGTACAAAGGAACATCGTGCAGTGAAATTACTTCATTCGAGAGGTGCACTAAAGCAATCGGCTCAATGGAGTCAGAGAGACAAACTTCAGAGGTAGTGGATGGCTATGGACCATCGATTCGAATCAATACAGTCCTAAAAAAGTCGAAGGTAACGAAATATTAGCCGAACAAAGTTTTTCATCAACTTGGTACTAGGTCATCAATGAGAGGATATGCATCGATTATTCGTAATGACGTCTAATGAAAGTCTGTATTAACACTTTTAAATCAGCGTTTTTACCTTTCTAGAAAACTCTCGTAACAATTTGGATTGGTGACGAGCTTGGCTTTATTGAGGTGTGTAACGGGAGCAACGATGATGTTTTTACTCAGGTTGATAAGTACAACCACATATTTAACGCATCCTTTTAACAGCAATGCGTGTTATTTTGCACACCACCGTACTCCGGACCACACCTAAATCCGTCCCTAAGCACTAAATGTCCCCAAGGCAGAGTAGGATGATGTTTTTAGTTTGGTATATCTCCAACTGCTGTGCCACCTTCTTCAAAACACTGTTTGCATATTTCTTTCATTAATACGCTAAAGCGAGGCTTCTGAGAGACAGGCAAAACGAAGGACCCGCATGGTGTGATGGTGAACGCATTACTCCCCGGAAAGGATAAGAGCACGTTCGTTACCCACCATAGACACCTGCTGTCCAGAGCTTTGCAAATATCTCAGCAACGTTGTGTGGTTATAAATTCGCCGGTTTTTCTCTCAGCAATCGCGAGGTTGTTAAACACCATACGTTTACTTCCATACAATAACAGACATGCAACACAATCGTAGGTGACGTTTTGGCAAAATCGCTTCTTGAGAGCCGCTTTTCTTCACCTGTCTTCCACAGAGGAAGAACAGCTGCTCAGAGGCGCATATGGTTAACTCTGAAGAAGGAGATTCCGTCGAAACGTCAGCTACGATTGTGTTGTACGTGTGCTATTGTATGGAAGTAAGACAGTAATTAGGATTTAAGTTTGAAGTGAAGTTGAAGATGGATAAAACTTATTCGTCTCGATTCATTCTACCACTTTTTGAATCAGACATCCAAAAAAAAAATTGTGCACAAATAGAAATAAAAAACAAGGGTAAAGAATAAAGCCAAAGGAAACCATAAGGAGAGAAGGCGTACTGCTCAGTGATAAACGCATAGATAGGAGCAGCTAGAAGTACTGACAGTGCTGCATCGGTTAACAATAAACACAGAAGTGGCACATGACTTGGATTGTCGCTGAAAGAGAGAGCGATTTTCGAAAAAATTTTAAAAAATGAAAAGAAAAAGAATGACAAGGCTGCAAAGCCCTGGTCGCCACGACTTGGGTTTGCTGACTAATAAGACCTGCTACGCGCCACCGAAATCAGACTTGCCAGAAGCTAAGGTTCTTTATAGGGAGATTTGAAAAAGACAAGACCACAATGCCTCATTTATCAAGCATTCAAGTCTTAAAATTGTTAGTAGGCGAAAGAAATCTTTGAGATGATTAGGTTTTGCTTTCTTTGAATGGAATATCACGAAAAACGAAGAATAGTGGTTAAAACTAACCAAATCGACCGTCCTTTTTTCTGGATCAATAGTGGTATTAATGACGCTATGTTCAGGAATGCTGGTAACGAAGCTAAAAGCATGAACATTTAAAGGCTCCGAATTCTTCTCTCAAGCAAAGATGTATGGTTATGTGAACAAAAACCAAAGAAATTAAGAAGTTTACTCCATTCTTCCTCTGAGCTGAATGTTTCTCAGCTCTTTTCTAGAATTTTCATAAGGTTTAGAAATTTTATCTTGTTGCCCGATGAAAGACGAATCGATTTGTGGCCAAATAGATTTCCAATTTTCTTTTAATATGATGTAAACGCTTAAAGCTGGAATTATATCATATAAAAAATGTAATTTAATTCAATGCATTTTTGGCACGAGCACCCTAAGAACTCGTCGCCTTCTCTACTTACAAACAGTAATGTGGAGCACAATGATAAAAGGTCCCCTGCAATACTGAAGGCCGTTGGTTAGGTCTTGGACCTAGAGCAAAACAATGGTCCGTGGCTACGGGTTCACAAATCTATAGGTGACTCGTCTAAAAAGTCAAATTTGATACATCAGTATCCCGCTGCACGAAATTTGATAGGCCAAATTTGCATTCAATCACCTCACTCATTCAACTAGATTGAATGCACGAAGCATCTTTTGGAGATGCTGATCATCGTTGAACACTCTATTGTTCACGACCTCATTGCTGTGTTCATTGCTAATCGACCATGTATTCGTATTGAACCTAAGATTTTCTTTTTATGGGACAATCCCTCACCTTCCTCACATGCAGTTGTAAGCCTTAATGGACCAGTAGGAAATCTGCCAATTTGCTATGACTCGGATTCTTCTAGGACGACAGCGATGAGTAGATCGACCGATCGATTGATTACATTAGACCCTTGCTCGAGAACCCAAGTGATCGAAACCTCCCATTCCTCCGGCTTCAGGAAATTACTAACAGATTAATCTGATACCTCTCTACAATCCACCACATATAGGAACGTCTTCGTACAGCTATCTCAAGATTCCAAGAAAATAGCAACTCAAGCGGCGTTAGACTATTTGTTAATAATATCAAAAATCCTAACGCTGCAGCCGAACAGTGTAAATATAAAGGCATTTTTGAATAACAGATGCATGAGAACGATTCGAGTAAAAAGAGCTTGAATCTGCACAATTGAAATGATGTGAAAAAATCTAGAATGGAAAAACAAGGAGCCACAGTAATCTTGTGTTCCTTGATCGTGAAAATTAAAAAAGGTTCTGTTTTTATAGCATTTTGATGACCATTGCAACAATATCTTAGGTAAAAAATCACTTTTCTCTAAATTAGCTTCATTCTTCACAGTTTGTTTCTTAGAAAATGTTCCTACATTATGTTGTGAGTGCACCTAAACTCATTTTCTTTCAGCAAGCCTTCGTTTTCAAGCATCTCCAAAGAGGTTTTCTTAATTTCATAAGTGCGTCGTCGTCAGTTCTATGGTTAGTTCCTCACGGCTTTCTTTTTCTTAAAAAAAGATGCACAAAACCACTATAGAAAAATCTGAAAGAGGAGACGTTCTGACACTGTTTGTTGCCAGAGTTTGATGCGATAATGGCTAAAAACAAAAATCAATATTAAAGAAAACTTTTTTGAAAAGCGTATGATAGCCAGTACCATGATTTTGCGAGGACTAGGATGAATTCTCGTAGCGAAGCATGTTGCCATACGTCATCCGAAGTTGAAATGTTTGCAATGACCACATAAATTCAACTCGTTGAAATTCATCTAACGAAATCACATTTTCTTTATCTTCGTATTCTTTCATTTTTTAAAGGTCTCTTATGCGCTTCGTCTTAGTTCTGCATTCGTCTCGCACCATAACGATTCATTTTACAACGTATTTACTACTTGATGCAGTTAGGAGGCGATTACTTTAACAATAAACAGTGAAAATTACTTGAACAAATAGAGAAATAAACTTGAGCCACTTTGAATTCAAAGTCACCAGACAGAAAAACACTTTATAGAAACTGATCAGTTTTGTTTCGCCACAACAACGACTCTACTCGAAGGCCTATCAGACAAAACATCACCTACATCACCTGTACCACCTGTAGTCCTGTTGATCGTCGAGTGACTCGAGCGGGGCCAGTAAAACCTCCATTTTTCCCTGTCGCGTGCAAAAGTAGCCCAGTGGGTTCTGCTCGCTCTAAGAACTCGTTGAGCATCATATCTTTCTTTTAGGCTCTTCGTGAAAAACTCTGACCATCGGGTTGGTGGTCTTCCTGCAGTACGTTTGACATCCCGAGGAATCCAGTCATTAACGGCTCTTGTCCATCGGTTATCATTCATACGCACTACGTGTCCGGTCCACCTTAGCTTCAACTGTTTGGCGTATTAAACGTCATCTTTTATTCTTAATCGTTGATGTAGTTCCCATCAGCCGACTAATGAGTTGAATAAGTCCCAGTTTGTGGTGGATCTGGGGCTTCGGTTTTTGAATTTAGCGGCTTTTTCTCCTTTCCGCAAAAAATAGAATCTTGCACGAAGATGGTGGTCTAATCCCGAGCAGAATTTTGAGACAACAACGACATCGGTTAGGCAAAACCTTCTATTTACTATGATGTGGTCAATTTCGTTATGGTACTCTCCATTGGGAGATTCCCACATCCAGCATTGGGGGTGAGGCTTCTGGAATTGCGAGTTACCATGGATGGTCCTGGTCGCCATGATAAACTCAGAGAGCCGCTCATCCTTATCGTTCCATTCTAATCCATGAGTCCCAATGTGACGTTCCTCAGACATTTTTCTTGGTCCAATCATGGCATTGAAATCTCCAATGATGACCTTGAAGAATGTATGGTCTTCTCCGTCGAACATCACCAAGTCCATATAGAACGCTTCGACTTCTCCGTCACAGTTTGATGTTGGCGCGTAAACGACGGAGACTGTCAAAGCTGGTGTTGATCCACATCTTTTTAATCATAAACGTCGGATTCGGGTTGTAAGCTGTTCGAATGAATCGATGTCATGGACAAACTCGTGTTGACGAGAACGCCGACACCGCCTACTCTTCTACTGTCGCATGTTCCGAGGAACAGTTCTTCTCCATTGTCATAGACGGCGTTGAATGGGTGGCGTCGTCTCGTCTCGGCCAGGCCGATGACGTCGTACCTTATCATTCTAGTTTGATGTTGGCGCGTAAACGACGGAGACTGTCAAAGCCGGTGTTGATCCACATCTTTTTAATCGTAAGCGTCCGATTCGGGTTGTAAGCTGTTAGAATGAATCGATGTTCATGGACAAACTCGTGCTGACGAAAATTCCGACACCGCCTACTCCTAAACTGTCGCATGTTCCGAAGAACTGCTCCTCTCCGGTGTCATAGGCGGCGTTGAATTGGTGGTGTCCTCTCGTCTCGGCCAGACCGATAACGTCGTACCTCATCATTCTTGCTTGAATGAGCAAGTCTTCTATCGAGGACTCGGATGCAAGTACACGTGCATTGTAGATACAGATCGTCACCATAGTTCTTCATGACCCAGGCAACCTCCATTGGTCCTGAGATTTTAACAGCCTCTCCGTACTCGTCCTATCCAACGCTGCGAAATTGGGGGCCCTTTCGGGGTCAAGGGAATGAGGCCCGTTTATTTTTACTGTGTTTAGCATTTTGATACCCACGTATAGCTTGCTGGGCTCTGAACGCGGGGCGGGGTATACTCACGGTTAGCTTGCCAGGCTCTCCCAGAATGGACATTTAGCTTATTTGTTGGAGGCCAATGCTAGCCGCCTCCCATGTACTTCCCTCTCACTTAATTTAACGCTTTTGGCCGAATTGACTCGTAGAATACAATCCGCATAAAGCGAGAACGCACCCACACACGCTTGCATGAATACGCCTAGCAAATACAGAAATTATACGCCAAATCGACGCAGCAGAAATAGGGAGTCCAACCCCTGGATCTACTTGCGTCTCAAGGAAACAAAGGTCGCCTTTGTATGCGATTAACCCCCTATCCGCCGCCCTGGGGACGCTCCACGTAGCCTCGCGACTAACCGGCTCGAGATCCCTCATATGATAGAGATCCGTAGATCAGACAAAGTATCTTAAAAATTGCCTAAATTTATTTGAATCCTTGAATACTGCGTCCTCTTGAATGATGAAGAATTTGGGAAGCCACAGCAAAGTGTGCACAACCTAGTTTTCTGGCTGTTCATGATTTCTCAGAAACATTGAAGACTGCTTCGTGTCTTTCCCAATCTGTTACCCATTTGTTAGTTAATGACTATGTTGTTGTCAAGGCGGCAGTAATTAATCATATCAATTAATCATTGATTCGCTCTCAGTTGGTATTACTAAAAGAAATGTCCAACTCTTCCTCAGCTCTTTAAACTCAACTGTTTAAATGAGTCTTTCGCTGTACATCACAATTAAGCATTCTGAAACATCCGACGGCAAAATTAAGGGTGAATAATTAGATCGGGTAGGTATAAAAATGAAAAAAAGGATAGAGGTCGCAGAACTGACTCGTATCCATTAGGGAGATGCCATTCATTCAATTCCATTTGTAGCTTCGTACAAACATATTTGGGCTGAATTTTCCATATTTGATTTCTCATTCATTTTACGAAGGCTATTAATGCCATAATGCCACTGTTTTCTATCTTTCCAGACATTCTCGCGCCAAGATGTCCACTCGAAAGTGGTAAAGTACTTGGTTAGGCTGGGGAATGGAACCAAACCAAGGAGCACGTTTACACTGGAGTTCACCTCTAAACCTCTGTTCCTTGCCTCACATGTTGCAAAAGTACAAAGAAAAATTTAAAGCTGTGCATCACTACTATGAACACTACATCACGGTACCAACCTTAGGTGTTGCAGGTTTCTTAGCACTCTTGCGTGTGAGAACAGCTCCTTTCTATATACCATAAAAAAAGCTCTCGGCGTTGATCAATCCCTGAGGGATGCGTCATACATTCGACTTCATTAAGTATCGTTGGAGGTGATTGAATGCATATCTGGCCTTTACAATGACTCGCGGTGGCCTACCGGTGTATCTAGCCAGTGCTGCTATCCTCCCACACAAAACTGGCACCAATTTTTTGACCCCGGTGGAATGGAAGACTTGGTGGGCCATGAGTGCGGAGATCGATTCCACGTGTGTGCGGCAGGGCGCCTCCGCCCACTGCACCATACCCGCCCCCACACATCATAATCGAGAAAAAATAGTTTCTGAGACGAGTTTATTCGCCTGCATGAGCCTCGCGACGATTATTCTGCTTAAGTAAAGGCATCTGTACTCTGGATGGAATATGAGGCAATGTGCATTGATTCTAATCCACATTGAGGTTAACGGGAAATTGCGCAACAGTCAGTGGCGTAGCAAATGAAAATGGGTAGTTCTAACGAATATGTGGAACCAGGTAATTTCAAACACTTCCATCTAGCGAAGCTTCAAGGTTTAAGTGATATTCAAAAATTGTGCTAAGAAGTTGAAAACAGTAGCTTTTTGTGCTCAATTAATAACCATTTGCTAGTTTACGAGTATGTCTTTTATGAACTGAATCACTAGCTATTTTCCAAGGCTTGTTGGAAGACGTGTTCTGTCAATCCTGTTCAGGATGACTCGAGTGAAAAGTTTGTAGACGACAGACAGCAAGCAGATTGGGCGATAGTTGCCTATATCGTGTAGGTCACCCTTCTTGAACAACAACACGGTCTTGCTGGTCTTCCACTGAGTAGGGACCATGCATTCAGACAGGTAACGTGTGAAAAGCCTAGCCAGTGTGCTTACGAGGACTGGCGGAAGGTTCTTCAGATGTTCTGATCTTATCCTGTCCGGACCTGGTGCTGTTCGATTTTTCACCGACGAAATGGCATGTCGGATTTCGGAAGGAAGAACCGGTGGAACAGCATATCCATCCTCTTTTATTTCATAAGCTCAAAATTACATGGAAGAAACCTTGAAAAGTGATGGACTCGAAATCATCGCCGCCGAGATTCCAAGAAAATCGAAAAAATGGTCGATCAAACATCAATGGCTTTAGGTCCAATTGCCCTTTTGTTTTTTTTTACTCATTCGGAATAAAAATCTCTGCCACTTTATTAACCATCGGTTCACCCTAGAGCTCTTACGAAGTCAATTCAAGCGCATTAACCTTCGGAACAAAGGGTTTTGCTTCAGTAATTAGCCTTTGTCAACAACTTTACCTTAATAGGGGTCGACAAGTTCACAGTTTAACAAGTGATCGAAGAACTAAGCTGTTCAATGATGGAAGTCTCAGAAGCTGCAACAATTTGCAGCTAAAATTTAATGACTCGCTTGATAATCACAGATTTGTGCAGTTAGGCGGCGTAATGGCAACATTGGTATTTGACTGAATCGGCACTGACGTAGAAACGGCAAAGCTATTAAAACTATGCTCATCTCGATTAGAAGCTTATAGAAGCCTATCAATAGTGAAAACAATCGTTGTCAGTTCATAAATTCTTTACAAAAGGCAACGGAGATAGAAAAAGGAAGAGAAAAGTACGAGCTGGCTAAGATCGGGCCATTAACCTAGTGCTTCACATGACGAGGCAGGGAACTCTGATTCCGGCATTTTGAAATGGTCACAACGCTTACGTTCACTACGTTTTCAAAAATTTTCAATTCTACGTTTAACTACACCTGTACTAATGCATATAAGTGTCATGTGTTTCTGAGAAAGTGGTTCAAAAACTGTTAAAGAACAATTTCCTTACTTAAGAGACCTAATATAGCTAGAATAAAATAAAAAATAGACAAGCAACATTTGTCAAATAATCGCAATAACATGCTTCGTTCTTGCTACGCCACGTTTTCCGTTTGAAGTTTCCAATTTATGTAGTTTGTCTCTTTGTCAGTTGATCACCCAGTGAAGTTGCTATCAGTCAGTTGCTGCTACTCCTGATTTCCGACCACGACAAAACACTAGGCTTGACTTAAACTCACGACTAAATTTCAGCAGAAAAAAAACTGAGTACTGAAAGGGTAACAGACGAAGCGTTTGGTGTCGACTAAAACAACCGAAGGAATGCGTCATGAATCCCACTCTATTGGTCGCATCGTGTAGGTGAATGCAAATTTAGCCTATAGTGGATAAATTAGAGCGGATTTTGAAAGACTGTTGATGCACAAAGTTAGTTTTTCTTATCCTCTCAGACAAGATTAGTAACAACTTTCCGATCTCGGATGTAAGGGTTGAGTACATATGAACGCGAGCTCGACACAATATCTAGGGATTAATTTCGGGATATCTGTAACTACTTCGCAACACGAGCGAAGCGGCTATATTTATCGTCAACTAATTCGTTTTTGTTGAACATTACCTACGGATCAGGTTGGTCCACTATTTCTGTTTGTCACATGGTAATATTAACTTTCAGAATTTTACTGTGCACATCTTTCCAATCTTAATGCGATTACGGGTTAGAGCATTTCGACAAAGGTTCTAGTCTCACGTGGCCACTCTATTTGTTATTCTTTATGCATGACTATACAGTGTTAGAGAACGGGGCGATAATCCAGTGAATCCTGTTTGAAATATATCACTACACTCCTGGGATCCACTACCGCACGACGTCGGGTAGCTTACTGTGTGGTGGCAAGCTGTTGCTGTGGGGACTCAATTTGAATTACGTTCATAGTATGGAATGTTTAAACACTGAAATATTTCCTTATTCAATTATAAAAAAAAACCGAGATTATTGTTTTTCATCTATGATTTCCATCAAAACCACAGAGTTAAATTAAATGCCATGTTTCTAAAAGTATTAAAGTGAGCAAAAAGACAAAATGCTTAGCAGTGATCAATTTACGAATGGGTGCCATGCATCATTGCATCGTTGGGCTGTGAATGCACGCATGGTCTAAACGGTGGCTCGTGGGGTCCTATCGATACATCAAGTAGGTGTTTTTTTTTGGAATATTCCTAAACAAGTCTGAATTGATTTGTGGATTCTGAAAGAATAGAGGGTTTGGTTAACCTGGGGTGCAGAAACAATGGCCATGTGTTTGTTGTTAAGCACCCCTGAACCATCGTTCTCTACTTATTCATATTCATATATATTTATTCATTTCTTTTATTAATATAGCCGAAATTCAAACATTGTGCAAACCCCAGAATTTCTTAGATTCTGTCCGTTGTCTTCCATCCCTAACTCACGAAGGCCTTCCGATTAGCGTGTCAGTTCGGCTGCCAGTTGACTACTTTTTCTTTTTCATGAATGTCGTTGAATTCCAATCGATTAGAGTTCCGTAGAATCTTGAAACGTCTAATAAAGCGTTTCTCAGTATTTACCATAGCCAATCGTACGCTTCTATGGAATGGAGTTGGTTCCTCGGAAAAAGTAAGTTGACCCCAAAGTCATTGGACACTTGACTTGGAGCGTGGGCTCGAACCAGCGGATATGTATTGTATTATATTATTGCATGGTATACATATTTACTATAACGCTCCCTGTGTCTCAAAATATATCAATTATTCTTGGAAATATTACATTATGACATAAATGGAAGCACATACGAGTGCCACTTTTGTCGTGTGCACTCTTAATTCACTTCAAGACAAGGACATTGAGCGCAGGCATTTAGGGCTGGATATCAATTATCGTCATTTATATTTAGCATCAAATTCAGGTAGATAACAGAAGTACTAACTCCAGTGTCGGAAATATAGAACTGTCAAATGTCCTTCACAGTATGGTTATCGCCAAGTGAGAACAAAAGACAATGACGAGGAAAGACAAAAGAGAAGATCGCACCTACACAGGAAGATTTTTTAGAAAAAGTGGCCTAGAAGAAAAATACACAGTAAATCATAGATGAAAACTTTCGTCGACTGTAAAGAAGTAGTCTTAAAAAAATGAAGACATGAAATGGCTGACAGGTGTTGTTAATGCAAAGACAGGCTGTGCCTTCTAAAAAATGAGCTCTCTGGATGACCCTAGTAAAAATAATCGCAAACACGCTAACACATCGAAAAAAGAGTTCTGATGGTTTGGCTATCTACTTGGCAACCTCATTATTCCTGTGACGTCGTTATAACGCAATGCCAAGCCAAGACCACTCACTGAAGAACACTAAGCACTTCGTATTATAGTAATACTTAAAAAAAAAGAACAGGAAAAAGTTCATGTAGTCCTCAATACCGACTTTCTATTTAAAAAAATTTTTGTTCCCAACGTGATTGAAATTAAGACTTCGCGATCTTTCTGTTAAGGTTGTAGAGGTTTCTAGCTGACCAAATCGAAGACAACTTGACCTTTCTATTCTCTGAAAAAGGGAAAAAGTTCGACGGAACATCAGCTACCGCAAGTAGTAAAATAACACACTTATATGTGCCCATAAGGGAGCAGAGTTCGCGTGGCCCTAAAAATTCCAATTTTTGTCTATGAAACTCTCTTAATTCCTGAGTAAGGAAAGCGGTATAATGGTGTAATGTGGAGAAGGAGATCTTTGTAAATAATCTCATGAGCAATTCTTAGAGCCGATTTTCTCCTAACTTCCTAATCGATAAATAAGTGAAGTTTCCTTGATGAGTAAAGACGAGGTCGTTAGCGCAACATTTTTTCTTAAGATAGCTAACATTCCGATGCATTCACCTTCCTCAAACCGTGGAAAAGTTAAATTGACGTCTACTCACACAAAAATGTTTAAAAATCTAAAAAGGAAGCTCAGCTAAACAGCACTCACTGTTTTATTCTTTCTAAGGAATCCAGTTTATTTGGTTGAGACCAATCTTACACGAGCATGGAATGTAACTAGCCCAAGTCAAGGAATCAATCTGACATATGGTGCGAGGTCACGCTCGATTACAAGCAATCCTTCCTTATGTTTCATATTGTGATCATTGGAATTCTTTCAAAATGCCTCCAGAGTTTTCTGTGCCGATGTTCTGGATCTTTGTGAGAAAACAGTAACTTTTAGCTCAAAATCCACTCTATTATGCCTTTGTGTTTAAAACGAGCATAATCACAAGTATCCATGAGATCTAAATTACGTTTTAAGTTCTTTCTTTTTCTCCGCTGAATTTGCGAAAGCATTTGGATGAGTACGTTGGGTGTCATTTTGAATCTCCAGGCTTCAAACAAAGCGAAACTGTCTAAATGGTAGATAGTGTAAAATAAATTAGCGTTAATTAGCGTTGTAATGTCTGCTCATCAAGAAAACAATAGTCCTAGACATTTCAGTAGCGTACAGATTTCAATGAATGGCCTAGGAAACCATAAAGCTCAGTGAAGCACTAGTTTCTTGTCTTTTTGTTGCCTCTCGGCCCCGAAAACACGATAAATGTAGGTGCATGAGAAGATAGATGACAGTTTGTGGTTATCCATCTTCTCTTGTAAATTCTCTTACTTATCACAATATAGTCCTAGGGTTAAAACTGAGACAAAACCTTGTTCCTGATCCCCATTTCATATTGCAAGTTGTTAAAGCCCTTCAATTTTTCTTTCTTCATCGAACACATAAGTTCCTGAGTGTGATCGCTTCTTTTTCATCACGAACATTCTGAATAATTTGGAAATTCTTAAACAGTTCGAAATCGTCTTACGACGCAAAGAGTGAATAAAATTTAACGATTCGATTTATTTCGTGCATTTTTTCTTTCTTGAATGGATGTGAATGCTTCTTTATGGAATCGGAATTGCCTAGACGACGACTAATTAAGAAAAGCTAATCATTATGACAAGTACGAAGCGAAATGACTGCCCTCATGTCCCTTCTTAAGTTATCATTTCCTACTCATGTGAGACAGATTCAATAACTTAACTCGTTTCATTTACAATGAAGCACAAAACAACATTTTAGAATCCAGCTTAAATTCAGGATCGGTCCATCGTCAGCTGCCGAATACGATTGTACAACACTGCAGTATCTCAAAGTCCCAACTGCCGTTGTAGTCGTAACTATCCGTGTTGTTATGCCGTCATTCTTCTACAGTATCCCCAATGTTTTGAATCATTTTAAATTCAATTCTATGTCTCAAGCTTGCTTTTCTACTCTATAGAGAACCGATAAAGCCATTAAATATATTGGACGTCTAATAAATACTTCAGCATTGCTTTTCTCTTCTCGGCCTTCAATACATTTAAGCATAAATCTCTCATGTTGGGCACATAAGCAAAGCCATGGAACTGACGACGTCATAACGGAAAAAAGATTGCGCTTGCTTAGATGGGCTTAGATGAGGCATTAAGGCAGCAGAAAGATTCACGTCCGATGAGGTCTTTTTTTTTTACTCCCAACTGCTAAACGAGTTCTTTTTCAAATGACATCTCAGTTTTCCTTTTTTTATATGAAATTAAACCCTGAAAATACAAGAGGTCTAAAGTATTAACAGTTAAAAACTTCTAGCATCCCTGTGGATATGGTTTATAAATGAAAGGTTGGACATGGGAGCACAAAGGTAGACAAATGCGTAAATAATCATTATTTCATCCATAATTCATAAGATCTAGATATATAATTCCAATGTAACTACCACCAAGGGCTAAAAATAACCTCTTTGATGAATGTTTTTGTAATTATTAAGGTCTGATCCATTTGTATTCACGAATTTGGAGGCTATATGCTCGATAGGGAAGAGGAATAGAACGGAGTTTATTTTCAAAAAGTGCTGAGGAGAAGAATTTTTAAATCAAAATAGAGTCGTAAATAGAGTCGCTTTTATATATGACGATCTTCCACTGTAGCGACAACCCACTGATATAATCATATGAGTTAGTTTCTTTTTTCTCCTTCTCCTCATACGGTTACACTCCAGCATCGTGTTTCTCACCAATTTGATCTGACCACGATCAATAATGAACTGCCTACCAACTACGGTAACTCCAAGATATGTCGGCTTCTTAAGCAGAACCAATTCTGTCGTTCACATCAACAATGCAAGAAAAAATGAATTGGAATGTGTGGTGTTCGAGGAATGACAATTACTTGAGAAATTCCTTTCTCCACGATGATCAACATGCCGGATGACCGCCGTCGCCACCACAAAACGGATGTCGCAAAATTGCGAATTAGGCAGCAACGTCAAATATTACAACAGAATAACGTCATTGCTAAAGGAACAGAGCGATTTTAAAAAGTGTCCAGTGAAAGGCGTTTGCTCTAAAATGTTAGGAATTTAGATGAATGAGAAATATGACGAAAAGAACATTACGGATAATCAGGTTTTTTGGAGCGAACTAGTTTTACATGAAATCGGATGGTAAATCTCTGCTGGTATGGTAAAAAAGAAGCAACAAAAATAGAAGCCATAGAAAAAGTTGAGGTAAACAATCATTTTCGGTGCCCTACGAATGTATTGAACCAATGTATAAATCCTTTCAAACAAATCTGACACCAAGTCACCGACCCTGAAGGAATCGAAAACTTGGTGCACTGGCTGGAGATAGAACAAAAGACCACCTGTGAGGTATGTTGTCGTGGCAGCTAGATGATTGCACTATTTCATTTTTAATTACCAAACAGTTATCATAATCTTTCCCCGAGACGCTTCTAAGCTGATAAATTCATGCCGCTGGAAAACATTCATTTTGTTAACGATATACTGTAGTGATTCGAGGCAGCCTGCAATATAAACATGACCAAGGTTCAACTCTACTATCCAGGGTGAACCAAGCTCGTTATCCCTCAGAATAAAAACACTGACTTTATCCATTACTACGGCTTTGGAAGCCATGGTGAACGCAAATTATGCACTCAATCATCTCTACGATATAATGGAGTCGAATGAATGTCGCACCCTTAATAGTCTGATGAAAAAAATAAGAAACCAAACCAAAAAAGTCCAGGCTCTGCTCTTATCCATTTTTAGTCTGATAGTTCTTTTTTCGATCGTTTGTTCGAAGTTTTCGCGATTTTTAAAGGAAAGAGGGGTAAAGCGTTGATAAAAAAGCTGATTATGATATTATAGGCTTCACGTCTGCTACAGAACAAACGTCACCCATGGTGTGTCGCCCTAGACTTCTACATTTCCTGTTGTTGATTTTTAAATAAAGATGAAAATGATGATGAAAAAATGAAAAGGCGACGTCTGAAGAAGGGTTCCAGAATGCACAAAATGCTAGGAAAACAAAATTTATCGATTGGACAAGAATTTTAATCGAACAGATGATGAATTTTGAAGTAAGAAACAAGCATAGCAATTGTCTAAGAAAAAAACTTAAAAAATCCATTGAATACTGTAGATTTTTAGAATAAGAACAAAAGCGTTTATATAATGAATGCAATTTTCCTGAAAAGCTAGCATGAGGTTGTTACACAAATCTACTCGATTTGCCTTTTGGGTGGCTCTCACCCTTTTCAGAGCCGAAGTGATCAAAGTCTAGAAGGAAGTGAGGAAATGATTTCCAGTTTCGGCTTCCATAGAACCTCGGCAAGGATGACCGATGCACTGAATCACTGCTGAAAGACAGCAATACCGCCGAAACGTTAGCCTATTCTAAATTTTATAACGAGCTCTTGTGAGCTCATGAATGTAATGAGATGTTATTGATTATTTATGTCGAGGCTAAACGAAGGCCGGTCTGAAAAAATACTACTCTGAATGTGCTGCATTTATAAGCTAACCATTGTTTTCCATATGAAATCGCTTATGTATTTGAGAGACACTCAATGATATGACGGTCTTTTCACTGTAAGTAAATCATGAACAAAAAAACGACTGGAAATATTTTTTAAAAAAATTTTTAATGCTCATTTTTTTAAAAAACCAGTTCACACAATATGCGAATCCCAGCGCTTTGTTCATTCAGTTTCCAGTTTCGCATTCATTATCCATGAAGCTCTAACTTTTTAGGGCAGGGATATGGCTACTGCGTGCGGATTTTAGGGCTTCCTCTTGAATGTTGTTGAATGAGGACTGAGATGAATCTTCAGGTATCCTAGGAAAGTCCTATTTGAGTGCTCCCATTGAGTTCTTCACCATAGGGAGTCACTAACTTTTGTGGATCGGAAGAAGCTTTTGATAAACAAGTCCAGTGCTAATATACCACCTTCGACGATGTATCGTATTAATGGCCCGAAGCAGGTCGAGCAATTGAGTATATGATTAACGACTCTACTGCCTGGATCAAATGCGCACGAATTAGATGGATGAATCCGTAAATAAAAGAAACAACATGATACTGGTTTAATGATATACTAAAAAGTCTATAGATATTCTATCTCGAAGGATTTCTCGGCTTCTCTTCGTCCTTGCAAGCGGCGATGTTATGTTACTACAGAAAGAATGTTAGACTTGAGAAAACTTAAAACATTTTAAGACATTCTTCTCCTTTTTTCCTTTCTTATCTCTTAAAATATTTTACGACATCTCTCTACTCGTTTCCAAAATACAGTCTCGTGAAATTTGCTAGAATTGCTACTTTTCCTCCATTTTTGAGAAAAAAACCAACGTGAACTGAGTCGGGACCGAGAGTGCAGATGTTTGCGAGTTCTTTAATTTCGTAAAAAACTAAGAAGGTTTAAGTAGGTTTCCTGAGAATTTTCTACTGAATACGTTTTCGTGTGTTCAACAATTTAGGTCACAGGATTCATCTTATTCCATTTCGTTTGAATTTGAAAAATCGCTTACGCAAAAATTTTCACACTACATGCATGCCCTCGCAACATCTTCTGACAGCACGTTAAGTAAGCAGAAGCGTTAAAGGAAGACGTTTCTTTTTGCACGAACTTTTGCGTTTTTGGTTACGTTAGTGGTAGCAAAGTGGTAAACATGTCGCTCAGTACGTGCAAGATCCTTGTTTGTTCTCGCGCTGGACCAACGAAGGCCTTCATCCATTCGAAGTCAGCAAATAGTTACCGGACTTCAGATTAGGTCGCACTCTCTAATCAACCTCCCTAGCACGACTATCCGAGGACTTAAGGGAGAATCGACTTGAGCAGCATTCAACGCAAGAAGACTAAAAATTCTCAAACAGTCACCAAACCTACATGCACATCAGAAGAACTTCATGAATAACGAAGGCAAGGAAAACGAAAAAAAAATCAAGTGAAATAAACGTTGGGATCCGCAGAATGTGTGATATAGCGTCATGTAAAAAATATCTACACGAAAAAAAAAACACTAATCAATTAAAAAACATTAAAGAGCAAAAGCTGCTGAGGATTTGCTTGTATGTGTTCTCCTTTCCAAAATATGAATCAACACAACTATGAATATGATATGAAACGAGACTAGAAACTAGAAATCTCTTAGACAGATGGAGTACATTTCAGCGAATTGACGTGTTTCACCAATGACGACTAGCGTCATAACTCAATTGGTTTTTCCTTTTTTGAGCACGTAAACGAAATGAACAAAGGAACATAAGAAATCATGGCGAATCATACGTAAATTCTTAAGCAGCTATAGAAATTGGAAAACGATGTTGAATATATGGGACAAACGGGGCTCTCGAATGGCCGTCTACGTGCTGTCGCGGTAGGAAATCCATGCGGCCGTTGACGACTATACCCACCATACACCCACCCACGTCCGGCAAAATCCCCATCTCAGGATTGGACAGTCGAGTCGAAAGACTCGACTAGAATTATAGAAAATTAATGAGAAAGAGAACTGAAATGAACTGAACGACGTTGCCTGAGTTAATCAAACAGAAAAACTTCTGTGTATTTGTGCTTGGATTGTGTAATTTCCTCTTGTAGAAAATTCATTTTCCACACAATTAAAGGTTGAACTTTTTCCTTTTTTCAATTCTTTTTTGTAATGCACTACATTTGAGATCAATGATGCCTCTCAAACAAGTCTTCTTCACATACAAATATAAACATTTGCTGAAAATCTAAAGATTGTAGAAGATTAAGTGAATGACAATCATAACGACGAGTTAAAACTCAGAGAAAGTGTTCACATTAGAAGGAACTCTATCAACCATTTAACGACCCCGGGAAATATCGCGCTACAGATTCAGTGAACTGAGCGCCATTGAAGCGCGATCGAAACGGGCATTGAAATCAAGATGTACGGTCCGAAACGTGGAGCAGAGTACGTATCGAAACCAATGCACGTCGCAAAAGGATTAAAGAAGGCGCGCAACTTTTTATTTTTCTCAAGCACATAAAAACCGTAATTCACCTTGAAGGGATAACTGCATATTTTTTAAGGATTTAGTGTTTTAAAAAATCCCCTATTACTAACAAAAATCGTGATTGAAATTTCAAAATATAAAGAATGAAATTTTTCAAAGCACGCCAACAAAAATACTATTCTACCATGAGAGGCTATAAAAGCAATTGCAATTTAATCAGAAACTAATTACACAGCACTATCGTTAAGAGTTTAAATAACGAAAGACCTAAATAATGTTCTTCGAATAAAGCGGAATATTTCCTCGCAAGGGAAGCAACACTAAAACCAGGTATAATCACCAAGCATTCAGGGACACAACGGTGACGAGTTTGACGTGGCAGTCATAATGCTGGGACAAGAATGAACACATTAACGCGAAAAACATTTGAGGCGTTTTGGATAAGTTTCGAAAATGCAAAACTGAATAGGAAAGAAGAGTGTCCAACTATCACACATGAAATGGCGACTAATTTCAGACTGACTTTCTGGTCCGAGTAAAATTGATGGCTCATAGTATGTGAATAATGCACGGTTGAGCTTATTCCATCTAAGCGGTAGAATGGTGGCCTTTCACTAATACGTACGTTTTTGGATTAGTTCTTGAACTAAATTTTTACTAAAACTAAGAAAATCAACCGAATAATTAAATATGGTAAGGTATAGTGCTGAGGAAGGTGAAATCACCGAAGACGTACCAATCGCGCGCTACCTTGAACAAGGACGGTTCGTAAGATATTATCAAGATTCGTTTCTAGTACGCATACACAGCAGTGGTTAGAGATGCTGTGCGGCAATATATGGATTCGATCAAGCACTGGTTCAACAAAGCCTTTTATTCATTCGAAACTGACAATTTGCTACCAGGCTTGTCTACTCAAGGCCGATCCACAAAAGTCGGCGGCATCATCTGTGATGATGATCTAGGAGCACTCTAGGAGAGCTCTCCTGAGAACTAATGACAATCAACTGGACGAGCTTTCAACGGCATTCAATAAGAAGCCAAATAATTGACACCCGAACACAAACGAAAATCTGTGTACCTTCGTGGACAAGGATATAAGGAAACGAAACGAACGCTGATCATCACAATACGCAGTCGCGAAGTTGTTAAACAGTATACGTTTACTTCCATAAAATGACACGCATAGAACACAATCGTAGCTGACGTTTTGGCAGAATCGCCTTCTTCAGAGCCGCTTTTTTTCACCTATCTTCCACTGAGAAAGAACAGCCGCTCAGAATAGCATATGGTTGGCGAAAAAACGTCAAAAACCTCAGCTACGATTGTATTGCATGTATGTTATTGCATGGAAGTGAACGTATGCTGTTTAAAAACCTCGCGATTACTGAGAAAGAAAAACGACGAATTCATAATTCAATGCCGAGGTTAACAGAAAGTCGATCCTGGGTACAATGCGAAGTGTCATGCCATGTGGAAAAAACCAAAATGGTTGAACGTGCCAAGGAAAAATGCGCTCAAACGAAACTGAGACAGTTTTTTAAAATAAAACATGGCTGTACGGCTATAGTGTTGATATCACTTGCGTCATCCATTAACCCGCTAATCATCAACTAACTCGAGTTGGCAACAACATAATTTCGATTTATCCCTAAAGCTCGCCAGGGCTGCTCAGTACCCTGTATTCATTATCTTGTCACGAAGGAAATACCACGTTTTTAACATAAAACCACTTCTTCGTATTCTTGTTAAACAAACGCGAGGTGTTATTTTTATTCTTTAATCATCAATAAGCTTTCGATGCAGAATGCAAAAAGTCCATTTTTTTAGTTGAACTCCTTGTGAGATTGCTCGCTTAGATGTCTAATGTAAGCTAATCAATAAACCAACTGACATTTGTCCAAGAATCATTAACTTACCGAAGATTATTAGATTGAATGTGAGCGTCGGATGAAGCATTGCTAGATGGTCAGCTGGTCTGGTCGTTGACTGATGTGGAAGTAAATGACGACGACATAGGGCGGAGCCGCTGCAGTCTAACGCTACCGATGGAGCCTCCGGCCCGCCTTCACTGAAGAACCATTGACGAATATCTATAATAAAAGCGGCACCGCATTCGAAGATAAGCTCATTGATAACAAAGAAATGAACACGTGACATGCTAAAGTTCGTTGGGGTTTTTTGAAAAAGAAATGTGCGAGCAAAAACTTGACGATATCAGAAAACCCGTGAGAACAGGCCGGATTCGACGACAAAACCGTGATGATGATCAACACCAGTTTTTCGTTAGGAACGGACAACACTTCATATTCCCTTTTTGATCTCTGGATATTCCTGATCGATTTTGAGGGTAGAAAATGCTGAACGTCAATTAGATGCTTTTATTTCTTGGGATTTTATATTTCATCGCTATGTAGTGGCACTGGATTTTTACATGCAATGAAGCTGATACATTCTCCGTCATCATCAATACAACTACGACAACGAAACGAAAGAAATTTTTGTGCTTTGGCCTTTACTAGAACTGATTCTTTTTCAGTTCATTGATTTCATACAGCAATAATGAAGATGTGGTTGATCTTTGATATTTCGAAATCCCAACCAACTTTAATTGATGCAACAAAGACGGCAAAGACTTCGCGCAGTATAGAGCATAAACGATCTTGTAGACTCTAGACACACCTAGTTTGCAGGTGATACATTACAACTGAAAATTTCGTCGACCAACAATTCCTTGTGGAGGTATTCTGCATCTAATTCTATTCGTAGCGTCGTTAAGATAATTTAATGCGTAACTGGAGCACAAAGTGCCTACATCCGCTGCCTACTGTCGTATCAAGCCAATGCTTAAAAATCCGCTTATGAAGGGGTGGTACGCATCCGTCGTCCTTAAAAGAATGAAGAATTCAGTCATTTAGGGCACGGGATCAAACCAACCAAAATTTGTGTATCCTATTGCGTCTATAATTATGCTACACTGTTCGTTATCTTCCCCCATGTTTTTGATACAGACAAAAGGTTAGTTTAGTTTTCTTAAGTAAATGCCAATAACTTTTCGACAACCGAAGAAATTAAAAAGCTGGAAACGCGATTGGACTGGAGACTCTTCTCTATTACATAGTTTAAATCAGATCCTCTAAATCCCTCGTAAGTGAGGGTTCACACGTTAATGAACTCTGCACTCGCTGGTCACATTTATGTTATTTACGAGTAAAAAGAAATGGACCACTCACTGAAATGATTAAGACAGGTATTTTATCATAGACGGGTTAGCGACGTGTTCCGTAGAATAATAAAAGGATAAAGGATAAAGCTCTCGGGGTTGATCAGTCCCTGAGGGATGCGCCATGCATTCGACTTCATTAAGTATCGTTGGAGGTGATTGATTATATATATTTGGCCTTTACAATGAGTCGCGGTGGCCTACCGATGTATCGAGCCAGTGCTGCTATCATCCCAGAAAATTTTGCTATATTCTATGGTAGGTTTAATTATGTACAAATAGCGTAACAGGGCGTAATAGTATCGCTATGTTAAAAAACGCCCAACTTTAAACAAATTTTATACACCCAAACGAACTTAAAATAATGCCGGCTTATTCATTATTAAAGCTAAAAAGGTAAAATCCTCAGCACTGATCAGTCCCTGAGATAATAAAAGGATAAAGGAAAAAGCTCTCGGGGTTGATCAGTCCCTGAGGGATGCGCCATGCATCCGACTTCACTGAGCACGGTGGTGATTGAATGCATATCTGGCCTTTACAACAACTCGGTGGCCTACCGATGTATCGAGCCAGTGCTGCTATCATCCCAGAAAATTCTGG
Organism: Angiostrongylus cantonensis; assembly: GCA_009735665.1. Lineage (NCBI taxonomy): Eukaryota > Metazoa > Nematoda > Chromadorea > Rhabditida > Metastrongylidae > Angiostrongylus > Angiostrongylus cantonensis. The sequence continues at coordinate 846,921 of MQTX01000109.1, read as the reverse complement.
TCCCAATTCGCCAACCCCGGAGGGATGGAAGGCTTGGTGGGCCATGCGCGCGGGGATCGATTCTACATGTGTGTCGCAGTGGCGCTTCCAAACACTGCGCCACACGCGCCCGCTTATTCATTAGACAGTAGGAAAATTGTCGTTCTGCAATTGCCTTTTGGAGAGTAAGAAAGTTCCACAGCTTATACGATTATCGGTCCTCACTGGTTGTGCGAGCCCCAGCACAGTCCCCAATTTTCGGAGCCTTGTTGGTTTAGCCATTATTGTTCTCTAGAGACCCGAGGTCGGCCTGGCCAGTCTGCCGCAGGTCGTCACCACTACAGGTTGTCGCCACCCTTATGGGTCAGCGAGAAATTTGCCACCATGCGATTAGTTTGATACCATGCGGTGGTGGATCCTGGTATTGGTTTACTCTTAGCTGGGCTTCTTGATGGAAACGCCGGACTCCTTCTCAACTTGGGAGACCTTTCCGATGCGATGAATCCCTCTCTGTACATTGCAGTCCTACACCCAGGAGCACCTTACCACAATGAGGCGGTAAACCATTGGGAGGAAAGCAATGAAATTTTTAGATAAATTAAAGTAGCCTTTTCGCTAAGAGAAAATTCGCGATTTTTGGGTAAAAGCTGAACACTGTTGCAAAAAACCTGGCCTAAATAGTGTAGATACACGGTGTTAACTTTTTATTTACAGCCCTTTAAAATTTTTCAAAGGTGGGTATGATGTAAAATACATCCACTATGACGGCGGATATTTGCAAAACCTGTACCCGAGGCTATATTCGAAATCACGATTAAATACATAGTTTTAGAGCATTTTGGAACTATGCGAAAGCAGTCGGTCTAATGGATGAATGACAGTGGAACCACGGGAGAAAAACGCATGTGGTTGGCATTGCAAAGGACGAGAATAACGCTTCATTATAAGTCAGCATGTGTCTTTCCACTGATCGGCTAATATTAATTCATTTATTGGTTGTCGTTCGAGTAACGATAAAGTAGTCATTGGAAATTTAAAAACTTGAGTGCTTAACAAATTTATAGTCGACAGCTTGTCAGTCGACATATATACGCTTTTTTTTCAAATGCCATATTCTATTCTATCTTAATCTAGCAAGTTTTTAAGAAAAAAGTTTAAGAGTTCAACGACTGAACGTACGAACAATGAAGCGTAGACTCCTGACTGCAAAATGTCATTTGTTAAAGGTTTAATAACAGTACGAGACGTACCAACACCAAGAAGAAAAAGTACGGAAAGAAATGGACCTAAGAGCTCTAGAAGTCTAACATCTCATTTCGGCTGAATAAGTATATTCTTACTTTGTGGGCAAAGGTCTGCATTTGTCATGATGATAATCTGAATTAATAAAATTCATTAAGAGCTGAGATGTGCGCGTGCGCCTGTAGGTATGTGTGTATCTATGTGTGTGTATGTGTGTGTATGTGTGTGTATATGTGTGTGTATATGTGTGTATATGTGTGTATGCGTGTATATGTGTGTGTATATGTGTGTATGTGTGGGTATATGTGTGTATATGTGTGTATATGTGTGTATATGTGTGTATATGTGTGTATATGTGTGTATATGTGTGTATATGTGTGTATATGTGTGTATATGTGTGTATATGTGTGTATATGTGTGTATATGTGTGTATATGTGTGTATATGTGTGTATATGTGTGTATATGTGTGTATATGTGTGTATATGTGTGTATATGTGTGTATATGTGTGTATATGTGTGTATATGGTGTGGGTGTGTGTGTATGTGAGTGTGTGTGTGTGTGTGTGTGTGTGTGTGTGTGTGTGTACGTATGTATGTAAAGTGCCCTGGAGACGAGGTAGAGAATCGATTTGAGGTCGGCGAAGTTGTTGAGCTTCTCCAGCAGTTGCTGAGGAGTCGTCATGTGTATTAATGTATTGTCATGAAAGAAACAAACCAAAATTCTCGTCTCGACTGCTTTTCTGTGCTTCTCTCAGAGTAGTCGGTAGCCAAGTAGTGAATCAACGTTCCGTCGTCCAGAAAATTTAGTTACTGTTGTGTTGGTGGTTTTCGTTCCTACTACATCAGTCGGTGGTCCCCTTCGTTGCATACTCAAGCAACCATCCCTGTTTTTCGTAACCAAGGAAATCCTTCCCGCTCTGGTGTCGCATGGAGCTTAGCTCACCACCGCTTTAAATAGGAGAAAAGGCAATTTTCCGAAAATGTCGTTCCAATCCGTCATCCCTTCATTTGCAATTTGAAACTTCGAATAAAAGTACGGACATCGTGAATGGGACATAAAGTTAAAATTATGCTTAACTAGAAAAGCCTCTTTGAATTTTTTAACTACTTTCGTTGAGAAGTTTATTTCTTCGGCAAGTGATTTATCTACTAGGCTATTTCGTTTTCTCCACTCGCAGCTACACTAGCGTCAGTTCAATTTCCACAACAACGTTTCGTTGTTGGTTAACTTCTTCAACAACGAGACGTCTACTTTCATGTAGGATATAAAAACAGTTATTGCATTACGAAAAAAAGTATCCATGAGAATAGTGAAAGATTATGACGTTGATTTATTTTCAACTGAACTTCGGCCTTAAGAAAAATCCAGCGCTAACAGGTGAGATCACGACACTCGTAAAACATCCACTGTCGACTTTGCGAAAGTGTTGAACAACAGAAGCTGAGACATTGGGATCAGAAATCTTCTAAAGACAGGAATAAAAAGAACAGCACGACAGATTGAATTAAATGAGCTGTCTTGCAAGCAGAGTTAGTAGGTAGCAATTCACACACCACCGTCGTATAGGTACGGTCGCTACTAGCAACGCTTTTTATCTATCGGCATAGAACATGATGAGCATAAAGAATTCGATCCTTGATGTCACTAAAGTGCATACAGCAAGCAATCCAGAAGAATAAAACTAGAAAAAATATCAAAATAGAAAAAGAAAAAATCTAGTGCACCGAGAGTTCATCTTCGAGTACAGGCTGCAGCTGGGCCTGCAGAAGGACAGCGTAGAATGAAGAGTTCTCACTATGTTTGCTTCTGTGCTAAATTGTGTTAAAGTTCAGTTTATTCGTCTAGTTTTAAAGTTTATTGGAGTTATTTGTGTTAAAATTATATCTCACAATCGACTTTCATTAAACCTCGGCAAGAACAACCAATACTTCTTCCGATTTTTAGGCTAAAACGAAGTTGATGGAAATAAAATATTTATTCCATTAACGTTTCTACGTCTCCATTTTGTTTGGTGCCAGATTGATTCGAATTGATGATTCAATGGTGGTCGTCTTCGCGATTTCGGTGTCCGTTGTCGCATACAGTCGACTTCAGCTAAGTGGAACACCGACCGAACGACGAATCCCACACGGTGCCTTCTTATACAGGATAGACATTGACCTACTGCCGTCATCCGCTACGATCTGCAAGGATTGCTGCAGAAGGCATCATTTATCTATAAAGGATAAAGCATAAAGCTCTCGGCGTTGATCAATGCCTGAGGGATGCGCCATGCAATCGCCTTCATTAAGCATCGTCGGGAGGTGACTGAATATCTAGCGGTTACAATGACTTGCGGTGGCCTACCGATGTATCGAGATAGTGCTGCTATCATTCCAGACAAGTCTGGTACCAATTCGCCGGCCCGGAGAGATGGAAGGCTTGGTGGGCCATGAACGCGGAGATCGACTCCACGTGTGTGTTGCAGGATCGCCACCGACCACTGTGCCACACGCGCCCATATCTGTATTTTATCTTTTTTAAATCTACTGTACTGATTCCAGCGCTTCTCGTATGCCGTTCGTTTTCTCCCATCAATAACCCGTGAAGGTCTTTCAAGTTTTTACGCGTGGCTTCGTCTTCTGCTTGAGGATTTTTCTTTCATCACAAATGTCGTTGAATGCTGGTCGAGTCGATTCTCCATGGAGTCCTGAGGTAACAGGGCTAGAGCTTAGAGGCTAAAGCGATTACAGAAAGTGAATTTTATCATACAAATCCAGTACCAAATTTCCAACCTTATATGGATGAAAGGTTTAACGAGCTCGGGGTGGGATCGACCCAACACACTAGCACAGTGATGACCGGCAGTATGCATTGCCGCCAAAAATTGGAGACCGTACTGAATAGCGGCAGTATATGAACAATCGCCCGGTATAAGAAGAGCAGCGTCAAGTGGAATCCTTAATTCGATTGGTTCTCTACTTCACTGGAATCGACTAGATGTGACAACGAACAACTATTTTGCGACGCCGACCTCCTGTGGATCATTAACTCGAGTCAATCCGGCTCTGAACAAACGAAGACGTCGAAGCATTAAATGAAAATTTTAAAAATCAACCTCGTGTTAGTTTGATACTCGAGGAAATTATTGTGTCAAAGTTAGTTTCTTAAAGCGAAAGTTTGAAAAGTTCCAGCATTTCTCTTTGCGAATTCAGACATGGATGCCAAGCCGATGGAACAGAAAACGTTAATTAACATGCAACATATTGTTAGTCTGACGCAAGAGTCCAAGCGAACTCGGAGAGAGGGTGAAACAATTTAAAATGACTAATTAAAGACGTTAACAAAAGAGTTCCATTTAACAAAGCTTCGACAGAAAAGCTTAATAACAGAAGGAACAAGTAGGGGTAAAAAACATTCTCGAGATGCTCAGACGATAGAGAGAGTCAAAAAATTTTAAAAAAGCGCCACATTTTTGTGCTACGTGAAATTTTCTTTTCTTTTTTCTTCAACGAAACAAAATCACTATCATTGTGAAAATCTGTTGCGTGGTATTTCAGCTCAACAAAAACGATTCGTTCCATGATTGATTGCATTACGACAGCCGATGAAAGTAGATTCTGTGAGACAATCGAAAATGTTGGAAGCTAATTATGTAGAGACGAGCAAAGAAGGAATGGGAACGGTGAAGCACACAACATTTTCTTAAGTTATGTATTCATCTAACTGGTCTTGTAGCGCTATCGTTTGAGGTGCCCAGCGATAAACATATGGTCTTCGACCCCGCACTCCGGCTTGACCAGGTTTTCCATCCCTACTAGATCAGAAAATTGGTACCAACCTGGTCTGGAAGTACAGCAGGTCAAGACTAGTAGGCCAACCTCTTAACGATGGAAGGCTGGGTAAGCTATGGAAGCAGCATCAAACAAACGACCCGGTGTGTATTGTAGGTCACCAATGTTTATTGTAGGTCATCTTTGATCACAGCTCTGCACATGCCTCAATCCTCGAGGGATGCGCCATGCATTCGACCTCACTAAATATCGTTGGAGGTAACTGAATGCATATCTGGCCTTTACAATAACTCGCGGTATCCTACCGATGTATCGAACCAGTGCTGCTATCCTCCCAGACTATTCTCTTAACAAATTTGCCGATCCCGGAGGGATGGAAGTCTTGGTGAGCCGTGCGCGCGGGAATTGCCGTTTTAAGGACAGGACAATAGCGCGTTCGTTCCCCACCATAGACACCTGCGGTCCAGAATTTTGCAAATATCTCAGCTTCATTAAAATTATATATATGATGTTGACTACTATGGCTTAAAGGTTAGAGATGCCCTGAAATGTTTGCGAAAACGTTCACTGCAATCAGCTCACGTCTCGGACAAATCAAATCATGCACCCACCGTGCTTATTCTAAATCTACTCACAGTGCTAAAACGGTAGTTTAAGTAGCGAAGAAGTAATGATCGCAAATGAGACACAGAAGTAGCTTGCCAACAAATCTAATTGAAGGATTATGGTGAGAAGGGGTCGATTCAGAACAAGAACAGCCATTTGTCTGCTTAAAAAAACAGATGGCATTAATCTGAGTAACCAGATTCTATTTACCTGGAATTATTTCATATAACCAATAGCTACAGATAGTTCGGGGTAATCTTAGGCACATTAGCAACGACGTCTTCACAGCGGATAAGTGCGAGTCGTTTTTCGGTTACGCTACAAACATTCAAATGCACACATAAGTAAGTCAATGTATTATGCACTAAATTCACTCGAAAGCCAGTTAGACAAAGCAATACCATCTCAAAATTATTTACTGTCACCTCTAGAATGTCATACCAACATTGAACTAGGAAAGGATGGTAGTGAAAATCGATAGTTTGCAATTACACTTTCTTCGTTTGGCTAGTGCTGTCACTACACCAAACATTAGCCAGTCGGAAGGATGCTAGCCGACCTTGATAACGCACCTAGAATGACCTTCGACTAAATCTCATAAAAACGGTATTTATGAAGAATGGTTTAGTTCGTCTCGCCGCGTTCACGTTGAAAGAATGAATATCTCTAAACGTTATATTGACGTCTGTCTAAGTCACGAAATCAACACGATAAACGGCTTAGCTCGAGGTTTGAGCAGGAGTAAGCGAACGCCTTAGGGAGCTTTCAAGAGCACCAAGGGTGTAGTGAAGAGCACTAGGAACACCTTACCCGGTGCCCACCTTTTCGACTCAACGATTCTTGCTGCCTTAATGCACGCGTCAGACACTTGGTCTCTGAGTAAGCAAGATCACTAAGTTTACTGAACGCGCAGTCGAAAGAGCGATGATAGGAGTATCTCGTATGATCCAAGTGAAAGTGGGAATCGTAGCCAAATCCTGAGCTGCATCAAAGATCAAAAATAAAAGACGCCGTTCTATACGCCGAAATATCGAAGATACTCAAAAGACCGACTTTCTATAAACCTCGGCATATATAATAAGCCATATATTTAAACGTTTGATCTTCATTTATACTTTAGCCTTTGTTCCACCGAAAAATTAAAGTATTCTAATATAAAATACGTCCAGGCTCTGAGGAAGGCGAAATCGCCGAAACGTCAGCCATCGACCAACAACAACAACAACGACAACGAAGACATATATCAACCTCGCACCAGCTAAACAAGATCAGTTTATAAGATCGTAAATAAATATATCGAAGATACGGTGGGCCGAAGAGGTAGTGCGTTTGAGCGACAACCGATGAGCAAGAGCCGTTGTTGAGTGTGTTCCACGAAATGACAAGCGCACAGCCCGATAACCGATGGCCAGAGTTCTTCGCGAAAGCCCTACAAGAAACAAATGATACTAAATGACTCTCTAGAGCGAGAAAAGCCCACTAGGCTACTGCTACGTGTGGCAGACAGAAAACGAAAGTTTACTGGCACCCGTTCGAGTCAATGGGCGATCAACAAGACGATGGTGATATTAGTTTAATCGATTTCTTCAACTCTAGATTTTTCCACCTTTTGTTCGCTCATGTGAAACAGATTAAATGAAGCGATAAATCAGGGATTCTACCCGTAGATGCTCAAAAAATTTTGAGGGCATTTTATCAGCTAATGAACTTTTCATCGTTTCTTTATTCCATAAGTTTCGATTTGACGTCGGACGTCTGTATAAGACGAAGACCGTGGAATCTGCTGCGCTATCGCAGACGGCGTCAATATTGCGAAAGCTTGTCCTCTTCAGTTGTTCTTTGATGTGAAAATTACACATTAATATTTCAAATGTTTCTAAAAGAAGGCTTCCACTTAACCTCGGCATAAATTGTCAATATTTTCATGGACTATTAAGGGTGATGACACTCTATCCGAACTATGCTTTGCTCCATCGCATCCACTCATTGCGACAATGAATGACTGTGGACAATCGAATCGAGTCAATCCGACTCCGAGGATGGCGAAGGCGCCGGGACGATAGTCGAGTAAAACTTTTTCACTACATCACGTTAACTTAATAAAGGATAAAAATAAATGAAAGAGCTCTCGGCATTGACTAATCGCTGAGGGATGCGCCATGCATTCGACTTCATTAAGTATCGTTGGAGGTGATTGGATGCTTATCTGGCCTGTACAATGACTCGCGGTGGGTAATCCAGACAAGTTTGGTATCAATTCGCCGACTCCAGAGGGATGTAAGGCTTGGTGGACCATGGGGCGCAGAGATCGATTCCACGTGTGTGTTGCAGGGCGCATCCGACCATTGCGCCACACGCGCCCTTCATGACAACATGACAACATACTATGCAAAAAATGTGACTACAACGATGCTGAGATATGGGAAAAGATCGGAAACTCAGTTGGGCTTCCAACCCTCTATTACCCTTTTCGGAGGTAGGGCGTTCACCGCCACACCATATGGGTCCTTCGTTTCGACTGTCTCTCAGCTAGTTCTATCGATCAGTGCCATCAGTAATCACTCGTCGGCGGGATTGATATGGGGAGCCCAAATCGGCAATGAACTCAGTAAAACTGAGGCTTTAGTTATAATCACAATCTTAACCGTTTTTGTTTACTGCCTACTCTTTTTAATGGCAGGGTATATTGCAAAATATAACTTTAATGAAGCTGAGATATTTGCAAAACTCTGAACCGCAGGTGTCTATGGTGGAGAACGAACGCGCTATTGTCCTTTCCGGGAAGTAACTATATATATCGGATATTTATTTATTGAATGAAGTCACTATCTATTGTTTCGGCTATCGACATTTCAACTGCTCACTACTCGTCATAAGTAATCGAGTCAGATAGCTATGTACTTACGTCACTGAAGCTGAGATATTTGCAAAACTCTGAACCGCAGGTGTCTATGGTGGAGAACGAACGCGCTATTGTCCTTTCCGGGAAGTAACGCGCTCACCACTACACTATGCCGGTCCTTCGTTTCGCCTGTTTCTCAGCTAGTTTTTCATTGAAGCTGAGATATTTGCAAAACTCTGGACCGCAGGTGTCTATGGTGGGGAACGAACGCGCGATTGTCCTTTCCGGGGAGTAACGCGCCCA
>MQTX01000109.1:819528-838123 GCA_009735665.1 Angiostrongylus cantonensis | reverse complement strand
ATTGAATGAAGTCACTATCTATTGTTTCGGCTATCGACATTTCAACTGCTCACTACTCGTCATAAGTAATCGAGTCAGATAGCTATGTACTTACGTCACTCTACTCTTGATCAAATGATTTCATTGCCACTTCGTCTTTTTTTTTTGTGCAGATGTTCCCAAAATTGTACGGATAGCAAACAAGCTCCCGAAGCTAATTCTCATGTTTTTGAGATAAACATTAATACCACACTCTCAAAAATTAGCCATGCGTAGGTATTTCTCCCTAATAGTTTATTATTTCGTTGCTTTTGTTCGTGTAATAGCCAAATTGCGATCTGTTGCGCGGTTGTTTCTTACCCTCTACGTTCTGCTAGAATTAGAACAAGGTTGAAATTTTCGCTTCGACCCTCGTCTAAGATTAAGCAATTGTCAGAAACCAATGCCATCTCGATAGCAATCCAGTTGTTATGTTTAATGTATTCCTCCGATCCATTAGCGTAGATGACTGCAAATGGTGAGGCTTGACTTGTAAAATCCCTAATTGTACAGCTATTTCGAGACTGCAGATGACGAGAATCTTCCGAGTAGCAAATTAACACCAATCAAAAGAAATTGCAGTAGCTGAAGCCATCAGCATAATAGTGGAATGTCTCTTTCTTAAAATTTTATCTCCTTCAGTAAAGCATCACCATATGTGAAGTGTGAGATGTAATTCATTCCAAAATTAAATCTACACTCAAGAAGTCCTTAATGTCATTCTTCGTTGTTCATGGAATTGTTTTGTGAAATCAGTCCAGATATGACAATCAAATGCAGGTTGAATAATCCAAAACTCTTTTAAACGTTACTATGACGTAGTAGTTATGCACATATATATTCATATGTGAGCGAGTGTGGCGCAGTGGTCTGAGGCGCCCTGCAACACACACATGGGATCGAGCCCCACGTCCTGTGGCTCACCAAGCCTACCATCCCTCTGGAGTCGGCAAATTGGTACCAGACTTGTCTAGGAGGATAGCAGCACAGGCTCGATGCATCGCTAAGCCACCGATAGTCATTGTGAAGGCCAGATATGCATTCAATAACCTCCAAACGACGTTTAGTATAGTCGAATGCATGACGCATCCTTCAGGAATTGAACAACGCCAACAGCTTTGCTTTTTTAATTTCACTGTTTACTTGATGTACAGATACGAGATCCACGGATCTCCCTCATATGAGGGATCTCGAAATGGAGAGTACCATAACGAGATAGACCACATCATAGTAAATAGAAGGCTTTGCCTAACCGATGTCCCTGTTGACCCAAAATTCTGCAAGGGATTAGACCATCATCTCTTTCGTGAAAGATTTTATTTCTCGGGTAAAGGAGAAAAAGCCGCTAAATTCAAAAACCGAAGTCCCAGATCCAGGCAACTATCGCCCAATCTGCTTGCTGTCTGTCGTCTATAAACTTCTCACTTGAGACATCCTAAACAGGATTGACACAACACTGGACGACGGGCAGCCATGTGAGCAAGCAGGGTTTTAAAAAGGAATTAGTACTATGGACCACATCCACACGATAACAAGGAACACTGAAGAATGGCGAGAGTACAAAAGACCGCTCCGTCTCACTTCCATCGATTTACAGCTCTTTGATTCAATTGAGATAGAAGCAGTCATGGAAGCCCTTGATTGCCAAGGAGTGAGTACTCGGTACATAGAGATCCTTCGTGAGATGGATCTAAAAATATCACAATCAAGATATCACCGTTCTACAAAACAGGGATTAGGCAAAGCGATACCATCTAGCCAAAACTACTCACCGCCATCCTCCAGGACGCCATGCGAACATTGGTATGGGATAATATGGGAGTGAAAATCGATGGTCGGCAGTTATATCATCTTCGCTTTGCTGATGACATCATCCTTATGACATCAAACATTAGCCAGGCGGAACGTATGTTTGTCGACTTTGATAAAGCTTATGGAAAGATTAGTCTTCAACTAAGTCTCACAAAAAGGATGTTCATGAAATACAATTAGCTTCGCATTCCTCATTCATGCTCAAGGGAACGAATATCTCCAAATAGTCGAGTTATGTCTCTCTAGGTCAAGAAATCAGCATGGTAAACGACTTATCGCCAGAGTTGACCAGTAGGAAACGAGCGGATTGGAGGGCTTTCAAGAGCATCGAGGATGTAGTGAAGAAAACAAAGAACACCCGACTCCGTGCCCACCTTTTCGACTCAACGGTACTTACTGCCCTAACATACGCGTCAGAAACCTGGACGGTGCGTAAGCAGGATGGAATCACTCGGCGTTATCGAATGCGCAGTCGAAAGGACGATGCTAGGAGTATCCCGTTTCATACAAGTAAGGGATGGGATCCAAAGATGTCGTTCTGTACGCCAACCTTTCGAAGATAAAGAGTGCCAGACACGTAATGCGTATGAATGACAACCGATGGACAAGAGCCGTTAGTGAGTAGGTTGCTCGGAATACCAAACGTACTGCACGAAGTCCACCGACTTGATAGTCAGACTTCTTCACAAGAAGCCTAGATGAAAGATGTGATGTTCGACGAATTCCAATCTAGTTACTCACCAATATGAGAGAGCAGAACCTACTGGGCTACTCTTGCATGCGACAGTGAAAAATGCAAGACTTACTGGCGCCCGCTCGAGTCACTCGATGATCAACGGGCTACAGATGACATGGGTGAGTGGTTTCGGGGTGACGAAAGAAACTACTAATTATACACTAATTATACAGTTCACAGGGCGCGTGTGGCGCAGTGGTTGGAGGCGCCACTGCGGCGCGCACGTGAAAATGCGCCCATGGCTCACCAAGCCTTCCATCCCTCCGGGGTCGGCAAATTGGTACCAGACTTGTCTGGGAGGATAGCAGCACTGGCTCGATACATCGGCCGGCCACCGCGAGTCATTGTAAAGGCCAGCTATGCATTCAATCACCTCCAACGATGCTCAATGAAGTCGAATGCATGGCGCATCCCTCAGGGATTGATCAACGCCGAGAGCTTTATCCTTTTATACAGTTCACAATTTGTGCTGAGCAATGCCTTAATCTAATCCTCACTCTTCTAAACTCGTTTTTCCTCTAAATTGATCCCCAAAGCTGCTTGATACGTTTCCAGAATTTCTACGAGTTCAATCGTATAGTGGAACAGGTACATGGATCAACGGTAGCGAACGAACCCTCTCTTAAACGGTTTGTTACTTTAACGAACCCTTTAATTCACAAGACAAAGTCAACATATCCATTTTAGTCTCCGCCATAACACATATGTAACTGTGTAACTGGAAGGAATCGTTAACAGTTCTGTCAATGGAAGCAGCTTTTATGTGCATGCTCATAGACACTTTTAAAAAAATGAAAAGAAAAACTTCTCTACCAGAGTCACATTAATACCTATCCATCACTCTAGGGCACAGCAATAACACTGACTACGACGGTACCTACAAAGCAGTCAGAAACACTAAGAAGAGAAATGCTAGGCGGTGGCTCAAAATAGTGGCGGATTTGAAACATGTTTTATTTCTTAACCGGTAACATTAACTAGAAATCACTTCTTCAAAACTGGAAATATTTTTTCCGCGCCTAGACGAAAAGAATGGCGTCCCGTTCAACGAAGTGCCACCACCAAAAAACTGGAGAACTGTGTTAAGACAATAGTACACTCAGCGCACTTGTTTCATTTCCATGAAACAGTGCTAAATTTCACGTCCGACGGTTCAGTTTTCAATTTCTATGATAGAATGGAATATATATATATATACATATATATATATATATCATAAAACTTATAAAGCACCCACACGATATGAAACACCGTTAAAAAAAAGACAGTAAGGTCTCCTCCTTGAGAAACCTGGACAAGAGAGAGAATGTACAGCAAAAGAAAAAACCTACAACGAAGCATTTCAACGAATTTTTTTCAACGAGCTTATATAAACAATAGCAATAACTCATATAGAAGGAATTTGTGGAGCCTAAATTTATAAGATGGGTAGCGCGTTAATCAAATTAGAAATCTGCGTGAATTGGTCGGAAATCTGATGCCGATTCGGAATGGGTAATATTAAGCGAAAAAAATTGAACGGAACACAAGACTTTCGAGAAAAATCACCGGCCAAAACGTGAATTCAATGACAGTAATAACATCTTTATAGCCATAACAAAGAACTATCTCACTATTGGATCATATAGGAAGTGATTTCGTTAACACAAATGATAACGTCAGTTCAATATGAAAGCCTCCCGACAGATAGCGCAGGATGTCGTAAAGCACCGGTATTAGCTAAACAGAACTGTTTCAATAAACCTACGAACCAACATTTTATCTAGGAATAAAAAGAATAAGAAAGCTTTTGTAGACTAATTCACTACAAAAACATTACAGGAAAAATACAACGCGAATATAAAACAAACAAGCTTCATGCATTCACGAGTTAAGTATAAGTTCCTGGAACGAATAAATGTGCCGATAAGGCCACGTTGATCACCTGATCCATATTCCACTTGTACAACATCTGCTGTTCCTCCATTCCAAACCAGGGTGAAACATCATACTCCACTTTCTCAGCATTTACACACACACGGATTGATGTACACCTATTAAAAAGAGAATTATCATTCACAACTGCCAACATATGGTTAGAAAGAAACATAGGAACACAGGAAATTATAGAATGAATTATTATGATGGACAACCCGCCATGTACAAGCCATGTTACCCTTCATAATAACAGCATTCACAATTATGGATGGAATCATCACGAAAAAAACAACACGTTTGTACAACTCTACAGAGAATCTCCTGTTCAATGTTATCATATAGTAATAAGGCGCTGAACTCGGAACGATGGAAGGTTTAATAAAAGGCCTCTCAGTAGAGTGACTGAAACCGCACTCACTTGTTTTTTTTTTATAGGAGTCAACTCATTTGTTGCGGCTTTAAACTCTTAGAAAATATCCGAAGGGCGAAAATCGCTGCTAGACGCTGAACCTCTAGACGGTCCAGACTATGCAGAGGACGACCACATTCTCTCAAACAGAAGATGGTGCCTCTTTGACACCTCCGTAGTGTTGTCAACCCGTCCTTTACCTAAAGACTTCCCTTTGGGGAAGATCAAATCCAGCCATAAGTTCGAAAAATGGAAAACAGCTCTTGAAATTCACTCAAGAAGCAGAAGAGACCGTGCATGGCGAGAATATTAACAAGGAAATCCATTATTTATATGATTGACTATAACTACTATTTTGCTGACTATAGAAAAGTGTTTGACAGCATCGAAACAAATGCAACTTTGCCAATTCAAGCCAGCTATTACATGGATCATTGTTGTATAAGAACTTAACCTATTTACTACAGCAAATACAGGACGAAAATGAGACTTTTCGGTCCAACTCATACCATTCCCACGTAGAAAGAGACAGCTCGACAAGGCGACGCTGTCCTTGACAATACTGCTTAGAGTTCACTGGATTATGAAGCTGCTCAACTAGGAAGTGCTGTTAAATCCTCGTTCTCCTAAAGATATCCCAATTATTTCGAGACGTTCATCCTAATCAATGAAGCAGAGACGATTTTCAACGAGTTCAACGAAGTGGAAAAAGGACAGGACGGATTCCACACAGGTCGCGTTCGGTGCCGTCAAAGTAGCAACTGGCCGGCTAACGGACCCGAAACCCTACGTTCACCTCTCCGATTAATGGTCGTTCCAGCGTTCATTTACATAGCAGAGGCGTGGTTTGATACGGCAATCATGTGAAAAACTATGCAACGTCCACAGAAATTGACTGATATCTTTTGAAAAAGGGCCGCGTGTGGCGCACTGGTTGGAGGCGCCACTGCGGCACGTACGTGGAATCGATTTCTGCGCCCATGGCCCACCAAGCTTTCCATCCCTTCGGGGTAGGCAAATTTGTGCCTGACTTGTTTGGAAGGATAGCAGCACTGGCTCGATACATCGGTAGGCCACTGCAGGTCATGGTAAAGGCCAGATATGCATTCAATCTCCTCCAACGATACTTGATGAAGTCGCATGCATGGCGCATCCCTCAGGGATTGATCAACGCCGAGAGCTTTATCCTTTTTTATCTTTTGAAATTTAAGTGTAACATACGTTTATTGCACAGTACAGCTCACATTGGGACCCACGGATTAGAATGCAACGAACAGGGTGAGCGGCTCTCTGAGTTTATCATGGCGACCAAAACCATCCATAGTAACTCGCAATTCCATAAGCCTCACCGTCATGCTAGGTGTACTAGGGCTCAAACTACTCTTGAAGACGACATCCATGTATCCAAGTAAGTAATAGGCATCAGGACATGTTTTCATGACTAGGCTGCGAATAAATGGAAAGATTCCGGTGCGAAGAGCTCAGGAATAGTAGGTTAAATTGCAACCAACCATATCCATAAACTGATATTTTCCATTATTGTTATTGTACCACATGTTCTTTGTGTCCCTTCACATCATCGCTTTCAAAGTGTTTTGGATGCAAGTAGTCAAATAGGTTAGCAAGTTTTTAAGCAGATGGATAGATAAAACGACGAAAGATGATGTTACAGTAAAACAAGCTTCAACAGACTTCTAATCACGAACTTACATTATATTCATATTAATCAACATCGGCAGGTACGGTTCCAGCATTACGGTACATTCGCGCGCCAACATCTCCGCGATGCTACAAATTTCATAGTACCTAAAAAACTCCGTCAAGAGAAGGACTTAGATTACCTAAACACTTTCGGCTCGTCATCTGGAGATAGGCGTCCATCCTTCAGATTGTACACATGTGAAAGACGTACGCCATAATCAGCAACGCTGCTAACTTGGAGAACAGACGAAATTGCTCTTTCCAGTGATAATCCATATTGAAATTTATTCTTAAAAATACACAACCACCATCTTTTATCCTAGTTACCCAAAAGAAATCAAACAATTCTTGTAGGTTTATCTCACCGACAAATTTATACCATCAATTGACGAATTTGCCCCATGCTGCGTTGATTGTAGGCTGCTGTCAATCCAACGAACAGAAAATTGACAACCAGAAGAATCACAAGTGCTCCAATCCTAGCAAAAATCCTGGTAATGGCTAAGAAATCACAGATAGAGAACATAACAAAAACATGTTATTAGAAAAATATTTCAATAAATAAGTTCCCACATCTCAATGTTGGAAATCGGCATCGATGACAAATTAATGTTTTCCTTCACCGTTATTCAAACCGCCACTATGAACACATTTTCTTCCGAGATGGTGCAAATTTATGAATCAGATTTCGTAAGTTTGAAGAACTAAAATCGCATAAATCTTGCAAAGTACTTTTGATTTTCTGCTTGGTACTAGGTCATTTATACCCAAGAAAGCATCAAGATGTTTAAAGAATGAAGATCAACTATGACAGATCCCAGAAAGTGAGGAGAAATACACAGCTTATCATTCTTTAATGCTGTCACAAACTAATAAAGAACGCTTCCGATTGAGAAAGGAAGGATGGAGGGGTGTAAAACAAATGAATGGGGATACCAAAAACATGCTAACTAGGCATGCATATACGTCTCCTCATGGGTCATTGTGTAGAGATTCCAGAAATGATTACACAGAAAGAGTTAGAAAAAACTAGTAGTCCATGTGCGGAAAAAAAAAATTTCGGTTTGACATATCACAGTCTATCACTTAAGCTTAGTTATGAACTGACGGTCGCGATGCCTAAAATCGTGCGAATAATCACATAAGAATATCAGGGCTACCAACCTGCATATTTTCCAGGGAATCCAGCAAACTCTTCAACTTCTCCGACGGAATTCGAATAGAAACTCCATCTTCGACGACGGAGATCTGCAAAGGTGTCTGTAAATATGATTAGACAAAGAACTGATCGGAGTAAAAGTTAAACACTAAAGTCTGTTAACGTAGTATTATTAACAATAGTATTATATTTACTAATCACATGATCCCACATCATAAAACGTGCGGATCCCAGCATTTCTTTTGATTAAAGTCGTTTCTTTCCAGTTCTCATCCTGTTAACGTAGTATTATTAACAATAGTATTATATTTACTAATCACATGATCCCACATCATAAAACGTGCGGATCCCAGCACTTTCTTTTGATTAAAGTCGTTTCTTTCCAGTTCTCATCCTAGGAGATCATACGGTTTGTGCATGGGTGTGGCTGATTTTTGATGATTTTTAACTTCTTTATAAATGTGATTAAATGCTGATCGAGTTGATTTTCCTTGGAATTCTGGGATAGCCAAGCAACAGCGTCCCCTTTGCCACAGGCACCCGCCAACCTTCCCGGATCGGATGGAGTTCATCGCTGAGAAGTCTAGTATTAATACCGAAAACCTGAAGGGATGACACGCTTGGTTGGCCTGCGGCTGACTCAAAGCTACAAATCATCGTTATACATAACAATAATGACATACTACTGTTATAAACCGATTGAAATAAAAACGTGCAAAATTTGGCTACAAAGTACCTGAATTCCACTGTTTTTCAATCCACCATCGATAATTACAAACGAAGTACCAGTAGCTGAAAACTTTTAGGAATCTTCAAGTAGATATTACACCTTCATAATTATTAAGCTCTCTAGAAATTAAAAACCGATTTCAAAGTGCAGTTCCAAGGCCCAGAAGAAACTTTATTGATCAAAGCTGAAACAACAACGGTTAGAATCAACACATTTTTTCCATGGAGAAACAAGGTTATGTTGTTTAAAATTCTGAATTTTTGAACACCACGAAATAGTGATGACAGCTTCGGCCTCGGCTTGGGTTCTAAAACATTTCTTGACAGGAAGTTTCTGAGATGCCTCAACAGTGGTAAACCGTAGGCGAAAGGTCTGTCGAGTATAGTGTATGAGTGGGAGATTCGAAGATAGTGCCACGTCTAGCTGCGCATTATCGTGAAGTAAAACTAACCATTTTCTGCCGACCAAGGGGGCGTAACCATTGAAATTTCTGGTGCGTTTCGCCGATTCACTGGGCGTGTCGACAAGTCGACCAAATAAAACATTATCTAATGGAAAAACAACGCTCTCTGTTGCAACGGTATTCTTTATGTTTTGATGGTGCTGAGTGCCCTACATTCATATCCCATCCTAAGGAACTTCGATCACTATATACAGTCCAGCTATGCAAATCTATTTTTACGATCTGTACTTTTGTTAGCTATTACTGTCCAAAGGGCATTATGCGTACACTAACAAAAAGGGCATTATGCGTACAATACAAAAAGTGCACGGGAATGTTTGCCACTTCCGCCAGCTGCTCTTTGGGCTCGAAAGGATTTCGAAACGGTAGCCGAGGAATGTATTCGTTAAAGAAGCTGCACCTGTGCCAAATACCGCCTTCTCCAAAAGCATATAAATAGCCTCACGAATTGCTATTCGTACTCGCCCCTGTCAGGGTTCGTCCGCTTTTAGATGCGTACCTATGTTTCATCGTACTGGAACACGAGTTACATATTTTTTTACAGCTTCTTGAACCATGCTAAATTAACGCCTTGATAGTAACGCCGCTGCAAGCCATGATGTTTGCTCATCATTCAATTGACTTGATTGTAATCTATTCTACAGCTCACATAATCGTTTCATTCACAAATCCTTCCAATCCACCTAGGCGCTAATGATGTTAACTAAAATCTGTAGCTTGCACTTCCAATACACATTACAATTCCATGATCTCTCACAGGCACTTTAACCAACAATTCTTCATTCCTATTGCTAAATCATCCTTGCAAACGCTATTGATATACTTGCTCTGTGAGCATGTAAACCTTAACTCTTTCATAATTGTAGCAATATTCTTACACAATCAATATTAGCTAATCACTCATATACTCATCACATCATTATCACCACTTTGAAGTATCGAAAGTTTACATGTACATTCTATTGTATCCAACCTCTTATGACTTATCCTTCCCTTAGTGAGCAGCATAAGAATACGGTAGCATGTTTAGTGCGGTCATGTGTACATGTCATTAACGACGTAACACCCGCCTCCATATTGTACAACTGTATAATGTATATACATTTATAATCTCATTGCGTTGCTGTGTAAATATGTATATAAACGGTTTAATTACCCAAGTTTGAGGTATTCAGCATTGTGACTGTCGATCAAGAAAAGTCCCGCGTGGCACAAAGCAAAGACGAGCAACTATTCCGATCGAGTCTTCTCAACTACTTCGTATTCACATAACAGCGAGCCGTCCCCAACAATTCTGGTGCATTGCCCGCTTGAAGGGGAAATCCCCAACAGGACGCACTTCTTCGCCGTAGTCGTTTCACCAGATTTTGGAACTTTGAATAATGAAACCGGATGAAAACCACTGGTCAATATGACCTACCTTTCGCGCAAATTCAACTTTCGGAAGTGCTGTGCAACTTGACGCGATCCAACCATTGAGCCAATCGTCACCAATTATTACTCAGCATCCATTTCTCGTTGCACATCGGAATGCGGTCGATTAACAGGTCCAATGGCCTAGCGATTTCTTTGATTGTCATTTAATTCGTGCGGCAGTAACTTGTCGAGCTTCTTCTACTTCCTAATTATCTTTGAATACTGTGAAACAACCCACGAGTATACCCAACCCCAACAATCAGAGCCCAGCAAGCTATACGAGGATCCAAAATCTATGCACAGTAAAATAAACGGGCAGATTCCCCTGACTCCGAAAGAGCACCCAAATTGGCAGCATTGGGAAGGACGAGTACCGAGAAGCTGCAGAAATATCAAGACCAATGGAAGCTTCCTGGATCAAGAACTATGGCGACGATCTGTACCTACAATGCATGTTCACTTGAATGCGAGTCCTCCATAGAAGACTTGCTCAGGCGAGCAAGAGTGATAAGCTACGACGTCGTCGGCCTGGCCGAGACGAGACGACGGCACCCATTCAACGCCGTCTATGACAATGGAGAAGAACTGTTCCTCGGAACATGCGACAGTAGGAGATTAGGCGGTGGCGGCGTTCTCGTCAACACGAGTTTGTCCATGAACATCGATTCATTCGAACAGCTTACAACCCGAATCGGACGTTTACGATTAAAAAGATGTGGATCAACACCGGCTTTGACAATCTTCGTCGTTTACGCGCCAACATCAAACTATGACGAAGAAGAAGTCGAAGCGTTCTACATGGACTTGGAGAGGTTCTACAGAGAAGTCCACACATTTTTCAAAGTCATCATTGGAGATTTCAACGCCAAGATTGGACCAAGAAGAACGTCTGAAGCACGTCACACTGAGACCCACGAATTAGAATGGAACAAACAGCATGAGCGGCTGAGTTTATCGTGACGACCAAGACAATCCACGGCATCCCGCAAATCCAGAAACCGCACCCTCAAAGCTGGACGTGGGAGTCTCTCCAATGGAAGGTACCATAACCAAATAGACCACACCATAGTAAATAAAGTTTTACCTAACCGATGTGGGTGTTGTCCCAAAACACTACACGGGATCAGATCACCACTTGCTTCGTGCAAGATTCGATTTCTCGTAGAAAGGATTAGAATGGAACGAACAGGGTGAGCGGCTCTCTGAGTTTATCATGGCGACCAAAACCATCCATGGTAATTCGCAATTCCAGAAGCATCACCGTCAACTATGGACGTGGGAATCTCCCAACAGAGAGTACCATAACGAAATAGACTACATCATAGGAAATAGGAAGTTTTGCCTAACCGATGTCGCTGTTGTCCCAAAATTTTACACGGGATCAGACCACCGTCTCCTTCGTGCAAGATTTTATTTCTCACGGAAAGGAGAGAAAGCCGCTAAATTCAAAAACCGAATTCCCAGAACCACCACAAACTGGGACTTATTCAACCCGTTAGCCCGGCTGTTGGGAAGATACCGCTGTCGATAACATCGACGAGGAATGCGATCGGTTCATTCAACATCTTCACGTCAGCGCCGTGAAAGCTGAGAGTTCGAAAGTCAAAACGAGACGTCTGTTTCCAGAAACACTCGAGCTGAAACGCCAGCCTTGAATTGCAGGAACTATTAACGTCCGAATTTGCGGAACAATGCAAACAGGCGATAAAAGAAGATCTTAAAGAGAGAAGAGCAGCAGCAATGGTCGAAGCTGCAGAGGCTTGGAAAAGCATTCGCAAAGCTCACCGAAGCTTCACCGTTACAAGACCAAGATGACTGCACTCCAACGCCAGACGGAACAGTAATAGCGTCCAGAAAGGCAACGGGGAAACTCATTCACGAATACAACCAAAATCTTGTTTTTGCTCAATCTTCAGATGGTCTGGGAAATATTACACGCGAATGAGAGGGCTGGCAATGGGACAGCGGTTGGCACCAACTCCATTGTGTCAATGTCCAAAACAGAAGCCCTGGTTATCGATCTCCGTTAATCATTCTACTGCAGATATATAAATGATTGTTTCGTCATATTCTCTACTCAGCAGGAGACAGACAAATGCTTTGAACTATTGAATAAGCAGTCTGAGTACATTAAATTCACTCGAGAGAAACCGAAGGACGACTGGCTCCCGTTTTTAAACGTTCAAATTAACTTGTCAAGTAGCGGTTACATGACAAAGTTGTACCAATAACCAAGTAACAAAAACTTCCTGGTTCATTCCCTTTCTTCCCACCCTTCTCACACAAAGAGGGCGGTTGTGAAAAACATGCTTCAAACAACTATCTCTGTGTGCACAACCGGGGAACTAAAGCAAGAATCGCGCGATTTTGTTCGGCAGATGTTCATCTCCAGTGGCTACGAAGTAGTTACATGAGATCATGAGATCAGCTTAGAAGGACAGCGAAGCGCCGAAACGAAACACTTGGATAAGAGAAAGCTGTGTTTATGTTGCCCTTTATTAGCGATGAAGTAAGCATAGCTATAAAAAAATGCCAGGTCTAGAGGGATCAGTAGCGATAATTGAAAGACCACCGAATACTATTCGTCGTCAAGTAGCTCGTAACCGCTTGTATGACCGTCTATGTGAAACAGCAAACTGCGTAATTTGCCCTTCCGGCAGTGACGGTGATTGCATAAGTTCAGGTACGATATACCTGATCTCTTGCAAGGATTGAGATGAATATATTGGCGAAACGGGCAGACCTTTATGTATCCGCATAAAAGAACACCTAGATGGGAAATGAAAAGCAAGACAAAGTACCCCACTAGGCACGCATAGGATACAAAAGCATAGCGGAAACGATTTTGAAGTTAAAGTCAATATCCTCCCACAGGAAACTAAGACACCAACGCGCAAACTCCTAGAGGCTTTTTGGATAAATGCCAAAAATCCGGCTATGAATAGCAGGGAGGAATGCACAGAGCTTACACGCGACCTGGCCCCGTGTCCTTATATCAATTTCTGATGTGGGGTGGCGCAGTCATCAACCATATGCGACGATAATCAGCTGTTCTAACATTCGTCATTGAAAGTCATGTGAAAAAGCGGTGAGTTTTTCGAGAAGCTGTTGATCATGTAATTGCCATAGAGTTTTTCATTTCTTCGCAAGTGTTACAGTAGTGTTTGGCCTACTGAATTGTATATTAGTATACCCTTCCAGGTTCCGAAGTAGGCGATACTGCCAAAACGTCAGCTACTGTTGTATTGTATTTTATTTCTATGGAAGTAAATGTATGCTGCATAACAACCGCGCGATTACAGAACAAGAAAACTACGCATTCATATTCCAATGCCGAGGTTAATAGAAAGTCGAACCTGGGAACTACTACTCAGATCTCTTCGACAGCCGCGTCCACCTTCCGTCAAATGAAATAAAGGAGGATGGATACGTTACACCACCGGCTCTCTATCTTGAAATCCGACATGCCATTTCGTAGGTGAATCCGGACAGGATAAGATCAGAAAAACTGGAGTACCTTCCGTCACTCTTCGTAAACACACTGGCTAGGCTCTTCCCACGTTACCTGTCTGTGTGTAAGGTCCCTACTCAGTGGAAGACCAGCATGACCGTGTTATTGTTCAAGAAGTGTGACGTACACGATATAGGCAACTATCGCCCAATCTGTTTGGTGTCTGTCGTCTACAAACTTTTCACTCGAGTCATCCTAAACAGGATAGACAGAACACTGGACGAAGGACAGCCGTGCGAGCAAGCAAGGGTTTCGAAAAGGATTTAATACGACGGACCACATCAACACGATAACAAGACTCATTGAAGTATTGCGAGAGTACAAAAGACCGCTCTGTCTCACTTCCATCAATTTAAAGAAGGCATCTGACTCAATCGAGATAGAAGCAGTAATGGAGGCCCTTGATAGTCAAGGAGTCCCTACTCAGTACATAAATTCGTCGTTTTCTCTCTTAGCAATCGCGAGGTTGTTAAACAGCATACGTTTACTTCCATGCAATAACACATATACAGCACAACCGTAGCTGACGTTTCGGTAGAATCGCCTTCTTCAGAACATGGAAGGGTACACTAATACGCAACTTACTAAGTCAAACACTTCAACAGCACAAACAGAAAGATGAAAATACGCACGATAATTAGAATATCTACGGCTTCTCGAAAAAACCCACCGCTTTTTTCACGGAACGTATGCTTGCGGACTTTGATAAAGCGTGTGGAAAGATTGGTCTTCGACTAAATCTCACGAAAACTGTGTTCATGAAGAACGTATTGGCTTCGTATGCCCCATTCATACTCAACGGAACGAATATCTCCAAATACTCCAGTTATACCTCTCTAGGTCGGGAAATCAACATGTTCAACGACTTAGCTCCAGAACTGAGCAGAAGGAAACGAGCGGCTTGGGAAGCTTTCAAGAGCATCGAGGATGTAGTGAAGAGAACAAAGAACACCCGACTGCGCGCCCACCTTTTCGACTCAACGGTTCCTCGTGCCCTAACTTATGCGTCAGAAACCTGGTCGCTACGTAAGCAGGATGAAAGATCACTCAGCGTTATCGAACGCGCAGTCGAAAGGACGATGCTAGAAGTATCCCGTTTCACACAAGTAAGGGATAGGATCCGAAGCTCCGACCTACGTCAACGATCGAAAATCAAAGATGCCGTTGTATACGCTAAACAGTCGAAGACATGGTGGGCCGGACACGTAATGCGTATGAATGATAACTGATGGGCAAGAGCTGTTAGCGACTTGATTCCTCGGGATGTCAAACGTACGGCAGGAAGACCACCGACCCGATGGTCAGAGTTCTTCACGAATGGCCTAGATGAAAGATATGATGCTCGACGAGTCCCTAAAGCGAGTAGAACCAACTGGGCTACTCTTGCATGCGACAGGGAAAAATGCAAGGTTTACTTGCGGCCGCTCGAGTCACTCGATGATCAACGGAACTACAGGTGATACAGGTGATACTATGAAACAGTTAAGATGATTACATGGAGTTTCTCCACGTTCTTAAACAGCAGTGCGCGAATTTACTTCCACTAAAGTCTTTAGTTCATCGACGTCAACAGAAGAAACACGTCGGAGATCTTCCCCATCTTCAATATCAAATTCTTCGCGATAAAATTTATAGAACCAAAGTCGATTGATGAAAAATAAAACCAGATATTTATAATCTAATTCCGAAGTTAACATAAATTGTAACTTAGTAACTATTATAATTCAATCATATTGATGGGAAGACATCCACGAATCTCTGGTCCGCAGGTCTATACGGTGGGGATCAAACACGCTATTACTCATTCCGGTGGCTAACGTGCTCACCATCACACCATGCTCGCCTTTCGTGTCGTCTGTCTCCCAGCTAGTTTTATATCTGCCAGTGCCATCAGCACCTATCAGCCATCAGCAGTGATCTAGTGAGCACAAATCGGCATGGAACTCAGTTAAGCTGAGGCTATAGTTGAAATCACAATGTTAATTTTTTTATTCGCCGTCAACTAGTAGATAGAAAACTAAGAGACAGGCGAAAGGAAAGAGTCGCATGGTGTGGTGGTGAACGCATTAGCCCCCGAAAAGAGTTATTGCGTGTCCTATCCCCACCGTCGGCACCTGCGGTACTGGAGTTTTGCAAACATCTCAGCATCATTTTGGTTACATTCCACAAAATACCCTACCGTCAGAAATTGTAGTAGCGACAAATAGAACGTTAACATTGTTATAATTCAATTATGCCGAATGAAACTACGTAAAACGGGCTTTCAAAGGTATACAACAGTACACCACTCGAAAACAAAAAGTGTTTCTATAGTATATAAGGAAAATGGAATTACAAATTTCCGAGCAACCTAGTAAATAAAATACGACAAGTAATAAAAAGAACTATAAGAAAAATAAAATTACAAATCGGACATTCCGAGTAACCGAGTGAATATGGTAAAGACAACTGGTACAAAGTCCATTTTCATTCTACAGCCCGTCCAGCGCATAAACCAAAAATAACTCACCCTGCCTAGTAGACCCTCGGGCGAACACCTGCGTAGAGTAAAGCCCATCTGTCTCATCACATACCAGATGGCTATCTGCGGATAAATTTACACTGGTTGCCCACGCTATCACAGTTCGATTTAATGATAAGATCTCATTCAGCTTAAAAATAATGTCTTAAAACAAACAAATCATGCAATACTAGTGAAAATTTCAAGCTTTGAAGCAACAAGATTTTAAAGCATATTTGAAGGATATACTCCATTAATCTTCAAAGGAAAAACCAACATCGTTCTTTGCGCTCTTCGGTATTTCAACTAAGGTCACATCATTGCTAAGTGTTGCCGTGCAACCGACAAGATGTTTCATACGAAACGACCAACTATGAAAATCCGTGAATACCTGTAATTAATAGCATAAATTCTAAGTACTCCAAAGTTCTACAAAGTGTGACTAACTTTCAAGACCGTTTGCGATGTTTCTGTCGAATACACAGAGTCTCTTCCAAGGATATTTGCAATAGGTGTAGGATACCCCAAAAACACATGCTTTAATGCTTCTATCGAAAGCGGTAAAATCAAGTATATCACCAATTTTGCACAAATGATGTTAATATGCCAATGATGCGAAAAAAAACTAACAACTATATTTAAGGCCTAGACGAAACAGTAAACGATTTGGACAAGCCATTGCCCATGACAATTCGGCATCGTGTAGAAACAATGCAATGAGGAATGGCGAGCTTGGAATAACTAAGCTTGTAAAATCCTGAAGAAAAGCAACGGTAGAAAATGGAGGAAAAATATTGCACTGCAGATGTTGGAAACTATTAGAAAAAGTACCTGTAATGTAGGGGGAAAGAAAAGGATATGTCGCGTAAGCGGAGGTAAAGCTATAGGAACAGAATGAATTGCCGGCAGACGGCTGCAAACCTGACGCACTCCAGCCTGATCAGTATCGCACGACGTCGAGTAGATCTGAGGCGAAAGAAGAGTTGTAATTGAATGGTCTTCCGCCAAGGTATAGAAAAACGTCACTAACCTGCGCTATTCTGTGCAACACGTTTCGAGCTTGGAATAACTAAGCTTGTAAAATCCTGAAGAAAAGCAACGGTAGAAAATGGAGGAAAAATATTGCACTGCAGATGTTGGAAACTATTAGAAAAAGTACCTGTAATGTAGGGGGAAAGAAAAGGATATGTCGCGTAAGCGGAGGTAAAGCTATAGGAACAGAATGAATTGCCGGCAGACGGCTGCAAACCTGACGCACTCCAGCCTGATCAGTATCGCACGACGTCGAGTAGATCTGAGGCGAAAGAAGAGTTGTAATTGAATGGTCTTCCGCCAAGGTATAGAGAAACGTCACTAACCTGCGCTATTCTGTGCAACACGTTCAATGGCAGGGAGAAATCTGTAGGATCAATCCGTTCCCAAACAAAAAGCACTTCATCTAATCCAATAGATGCAAAGCCGCACGAGTGCACACAAAATACACTCATAGAATCCACTGCAATAGAAAAAAGTACGACATAAAGATTTCACAAAGCCCACAAGAGTGAGGTGTTCGCCTGCTGCTCGAGGTGTTTTTGCGTCCTCGTTATGAATGCCGTTGAATGCTGGTCGAGTCGATTCTCCATGGAATCCTGCGATAGCCATACTAGGAGTTTCCACGTGAATTGAAGGGAATGAATTGGTACCAAAAAAATCTGGTACCAACTCCTCCGGATAGATAAGGGGCTTCCAGATTTACCTACGATAAATTCATCAGTTTCAAAGAAACGGTTACTGCCCAAGATGAAAATCTTGATCCACTGGACAAGCATTCAACGAAATTCATTCAGAGGACAAAAACCCTCATGCTGCCATCGTAAGGATACCTGATTTCCCAGTGAATAAGTACACGTAATTAAATTAGAAATACAAGAAAACAGCCCCACACTGCAATTTTATAAGAAAAAAGCCTTACCTACCTTCACAAATCCTAGCCACGCATGTCAGGTTTTTCTTCAGTACTACTGTGACTGAAAGTCCTTCCTTCAGGCTAGTAGTTATAAATTCCTCACCAACCATATCCATTTCACCATTAGTATTGGTTATCAAAAATCTTGGTCTAGAAAGCGTTGGTAAGGCACACCCTAATTCGTCCTCCAATCTTAGCTCAACCACTCGACGGGTGACTTCCTGTCGCTTACGAGATTTCTGGAACAGCTTGAACATGTCTATTTCGTGATAGTG
>MQTX01000109.1:805503-819237 GCA_009735665.1 Angiostrongylus cantonensis | reverse complement strand
GCAACCAACAGAAAAAATTGTTACTTTTTTCGGTTTCACAGTGGTATTTTTCTCTTCAGCTCCAAATTCAACACCATTTACTGGTGTCATTGCGCCAGGCTTCACACCATCTCTTTAAAGTGAAGTTTGAATATGTAAATAAACATGAAAAGACATCAAATGCAAATATATATATATATATATATATATATATTTGCATACATATACATGTACATGTATATATACACATTTGTATATGTATACACATATATACACATGTATAGTGTTATTGCTTCTGAACCACCTGAAAACGACACTACGTTTCCTTTCAACAATATCCGAAATTTGTGAACTTTCAGACTCCACGTCTGTTACTTTTGGAGTGCGTGTCTTCAGCACCCCACGTGCCACTCGATTTCCGGCTGATGTTGACGGTGAGGAATCATCAGAATTCCTAAAATGGCAGCCTAACATACCCAAACAGCAAAGAAATGGTGAACGACTGCTATGAATAAAACGGGAACGAGCATTTGCCATGATAAACATTACCACTAGGGAAAAAAGAAGCAAAAGATAGCACGAAAAGTTCTAAATAAATAAAACAGTGAATTAATGGCGTTGAAGTTTGGTTAATAAATAGAACGAGTTATACAGCATCTTCCTCTCAACGATTTATAAGCGCGTCATCAGTGGAATGTGTTACTAAGTGTAAGGCTGCGATGTACTCTGGGGGTTAATTCACACAGCAAGACCTTCAAAGCCGAAAAGGAGCCCGGCGTTTCCATCAAGAGCCCAACTAAAAGTAAACCAATACCAAAATTCAACACCGTTCTTGTATCAAACTAGTCGTACGGTGGCAAATCTCCCCTTGATCCACAAGGGCGGCGACTGCCTGTGGTAGTGACCTGGGGCACACCCTGGCCTGGCTAACCTCGGAACTCCAAGGAACCGTCCGAAAATATGGAAATTATGCTGGGACCTGCAAAACCGATGAGGATGGGCCATCAAAGAAAGTTTCCAAGTACAGAGTATCTTGCACGTTCAAAAACAAAAGAAGTACAACTGCAAAAGATGTGATTAAATAACCAATAACAGTTTCATTGTAGTACATTGACCATTTATAGCACTTTCATTGTACTAGCAGCATTTCCACTGCCAGTTAACTGACCTTTCAGCACTTTCCTTTAGCGTTTTTTCGTACTGTTCAATACGAGCCAGCATAGAAGCACATGGTGAACAAACGCGAGCTTGAGTTTGCTGGGAAAAACGAGCATGAAAAGACCCAGAATTTCATAAAAATTTAATGAACCTTTTTTGGGTCGTCTTTCATGTAATGCAGAACGGCTCGTTCTTTACAACACGATCCACATGCTACACGACCGCAAGCTCGACAATGATGACGGCGATTCAGCAATGAAAATTTCGAGTTACATAGCATACAAACCGCGCAATCATCATCAGGAATCCAATACGGTTTGGACTGAAAACTCAATAATATTGGGAAATGCCAGAAACAGGAAGTATAGAAAATACCTTCCCAAGTTGAAGTTCACTTTCTGTAAGCCTCATAGAGTCAGTTTCTTGTGACAGATCATGGATTGTAGCGATAACCTAAAGCAGAAAGTTTTCCGTTGCTTAAACTCCAGAACACAAAAAGATAACAATGAAAAAGCAAACCGGGGCGTCCAACCTATTGGAAGGTTCGGCACCTGACAGGTTGTGCTCCTTGAAACAATAAAATCTTTTTGCAAGAAACTCATCCAGTGCTCACAAAATCATATTTCACGAAAAGTTTAAAATTACGTAATTATTTTACGCACCACCGTCTCACACTCAGTAGCTGCTTCCAACCCGCAAATATTCTCTTCTGGTTCAGTTCTTTCGGTGGTAACACATACTTTCGACGAAATGTCTTCTCGAGTAGTTTCCACATACTCACTAAACCGGAATAATAAACTATGTATATATAACGTCAACTTTCATTTACTACCCACCAATTTTTAATGGGAGGGTATTATGTGAAATTTAACCACAATGATGCTTGCGAAATCAATCCCATTGATGAGTGGCTGCTGACAGCGCCTATAGGTCGATAACGCGGCTGACAGTCAGACGAAACGAAGGATTCGCATGGTGTGGTGGTGAACGCGTCAGCCCCCGAAAAGGTAATAACGTGTTCGGTCTCCACCGCAGACACAAGAGTTCCGGAGTTTCGCAAATATTTCAACCACTATGTTTTTCGATAGGTAGATAAGTGGAGGAAATGGGAACAAAAGTCTTGGGAGGTAATTTCCTACGTGGTTGAGCTGATATGAGGTTGGTATAAAACGTTTATTCGGCTAACTTTTCGGCACCTACCTGTTCCTCACAGCTACACCGCCTTCAGAATCAATACGGCTCTGAAGAAGACGAAGGTGTCGAAACATTAGGCGAATAAGTCTTATACCAACCCCATGTCAGCTCAATCACGTAGAAAATTACTGATTATTGCCACTGAGGTTTAATCAAAGTCGATTTTGCAGACTTAGGAGAGTCTATTGAATTGGTCTACAGACATATTTACGTACTGTGTATTACTCTCTAATAATCAGAAGTTATTCATCGGTTTGAATAAGGTTTACTGGCGAACAACTGAATTCTATGGAACTGCATAGCAACTATACGCCAAATAGTTCCTACTGTTTCATATTGCCGTATGTTTCCACCGCATTTATGTCAACTAATCACTACATTCACTGTGACTCACTCTACTGTCATTCAGCTTTTAACAACACACTGACACAATTGTGTGGTCACTAGGAATTGACGTTACTATAAACCCATATGTACTCCTTAATACGTTAACTTCACCGCAATGTTATCATAATATCACGTGTACCCTTAATATATGTTAATCTCATTGGAACGTTGTCACGAGACTACACATATTGTGTAATCCCACAGCATTTCATTACAGGTCATGGCTGTTACTATAAACATGAGTTCTTTGATGCGCTTACCTCTTGTGGAACTATTGATGCCTTCTACACTACACATACATTGATCCAAAAGCGTACGGTAGGCTACCATCTCACTTCGAAGCATCATCTTATGAACCAGTCTTCAAAAGGATAAAGAGATAGAGCTCTCAGCCTTAGTCAATCTCTGAGACATGAGCCATGCATTCGACTTAATTAAACATCGTTTGGAGGTGACTGAATGCATATCTGGGCTTTACAATGACTCGTGGTGGCCCACCGATGTAACGAGCCAGTGCTGCTATCCTCCCAGACAAGTCTGGTACCAATTTGCCGACCCCGGAAGATGAAAGGCTTAATGGGCCATGGGCGGGAGAATCGATTCCGCGTGTGTGTTGCAGGGCGCCTGACCACTGCGCCACACGCGCCCTTTTAAATCACTTTTAAAATTAACAAAAAGTAAAAATTCCACAAATTACTTCGAACTGAAGTGAAACCCGTATAAAATATTAGCAAGTCATTCCTAATTTTCGTAACGTCGGAAAACCAACCGTGATTGTTGGTATTGATCTGGAGCGTCTGCCACTTCCCCTTCTTCACACATCCGAACAAATTTATTGCCATTCACGGTACCAGGCACAGTACCTCCAATCTCCTCCATGTTGTCCATAGCGGATTTTGAGTCCTTAGCTTCTATGACCGTTAATAATGGCGAACTCTTCGGTAAGACAGTTTCACAGTCAACATTTCCAACTTCGTCTACCATTTGCACAACTTTTATCGACTTCTCACTATCCTCAGATTTAATTTTGTTCTTCTGAGTGGTGCGATTTTTCTTGATTTCAAGTTGTTCCCCAGAATGGAGAGCAATTACTGGTTTCTGCATCATCATTATAACTGGAGAGGAATTTGTGCTAACAGGCATTGGATTCCCAACCATCTCATCATTTAATGGTGTTGGCGTGGCCATAGCTTTCTCATTTTGAACCATATTATCGTTCTTGTTACCACAACTTGCTTCGTCACTAGAGTGAACATCGTCTACCCACATTGAGGCTGACTCCGTAAAATCTGTCGTTCTATTTTCAGTACTTCCTTCCACATTTACAGTGTCCTCTATATTTCTCTTCAACGAAATTTCTAGACCATCCTCAATCTTGTTTATAATAGCATCAAGCACGGCCTGTGCGATCGCTTCAGCTGCATCTTGCAATGACTCATTACCTAAAAAAAACTGTCGAAACGGTAAATTTTATGTCACAATTAGTTGATGCAGTGTAATGGATGGAATGTTCTTTCCCCTTAAACGATATTCAGAAAATTTCAAAAAAAAAAATGTTTGGGAAAATCCGAGGCATCTCGGGGATAATTGTGTAAGTTTTTGAAGTATTAATTTTTCCGGAAATCAGTATTGGATTTCAACTTGTAGTTTTAAAGTGGTACATTTCATCTCAGAATATGTTTTATTAATCGGATTACAACCGCTAGAATCTTTACATTATTGCCATGAAGAAACAAGTTCATTTACAATTTGTTATTGCAGAACATTTTCAACTTCTAAATGCGATGAAGTCATTGAAGTCAGTTTCGGCCTGGGCTTGGTTTCTGATGCATTTTTTACGCAGAAAATTACTTTGAAGAAATGGCAGGCAATACGCGAGAGGTTTTGGAGAGTATGGTGAATAGGATGGAGTTACGTAAACCAACTCGTTCAACATCTGTAGCGCCGGTAATGCAATGTGTAGCTGCGCGTTTTTGTAGGAAAAGATTAAGACGTTTTCTTTTGCGCAATATGATGTACAGCTGTTGAAGTTTTTGGTGCATTTCGTCGATATGCTGGATGTACTCCTTTGTTGCATCGTTTCACGCGCATTAAGGAAGCTCTAATGGACTACACCTAGTAGTAAACCACCAAATGACCTTATTTTGATATTTCGGCTTTGCGAGGTGCTGTGGAGATACATCGCGATCCAACCAAAGTTGATAGCCGCCGGTTATCATATAGGTTTTGCCGCACACCACTGTTACTGTTAAAAAACAGCCCATTCTATATGCGCAATGGAGCGCCGGCGATATCTCTGAACGGTGATTTCTGCGATTGACATTCAATTTGTGCGCCATCCACTCTTCCAATTTCTTGGACTTTCCGATTTTCCTAAGATGAGCCGAAATAGTTGAGTTTCTCATAAAACGTTCTTATACAAGTTCTCAAACAGATGTGCGTGGATTTGCTTCAACTAAAGCGCTAAATTCGCAAAGACGAGATTTCCCGAACAAACCTTGTACTCTGCATTCACTAACACTTTTTTGGCCCCATACCGCATTAACGTTTTGAAAAGTTTGCGATGCACTACGTCTCATTAAATTTGTAGAAGTAGATTTGGCGACATTGCTATATTGTTTTGCTATATACGATATCTCAAATTCTAACCTTTAAGATTTTTCGCGGACACAGTTTGTATTACAAACCATTTTTTTTTCATTTTATACGACCCAACTTTACATCTACAGTACGCATCCAAATAATTCCCCCATTCGATTCGTTTCCTCGCATCCATTATCCGCTAACGTCATCCAACTTTTTTTACGTGTGGCTTCGGCTGCTACTTCAGGATCCTTTATTTCATCTTGGATGTCGCAGGATTCTGATTAAATCGACTCTCCTCAGAGTCCTGAGATAGCCTCTCTAGAGTGTTACCAATTGGATTGCTGAGAGCAATTTTTTCCTGACAAATCCAATACCAATTTCTCGACCCCGGAAGGGTTAGAGGCATGGTGAGTTTGGGGCGGAATTCAATCGAACCAGCACCGTGATCGTGATGATCGGCACCATTACCACTATCTTATCCGTCTGCTATTATTTAACTGTACGAAGACGAAATTCTTAAAATGGAGTTTAACATAACGTATAGTAGTAGCGTTCCAAAAAAAAAAAAACATGCTAAACCATATAAAAGAAGAATGAAATTACAATCCGACATTAATTTCCCAAAACCCAGTTCTTCTGTGCAGTTCATAAGAGCCGCAAGGAAGTACGAATCAAAAGCGGCCATTTGTCTACTGCGCCAATATTGCTTTATACTTCCTGTGACCTCGACCTAAATATGCTTGCGTTGATACCCTTCTATGTTCGAAAATAGCAAACTACATGGTGCTCCGGCCAAAATCCCGAAATCATGTAACTGTGAAGAGCTTGGGAGATGATTTTCAGTCGAATGCAAGAGATAGGCTACAAATTCGCAAGACTGCGAAAAGTCAGTCAAAAGTACACTCAATCCTGATACTGCACCGTTAGGGTGGAAAAGCATGGTACGCACTAGCAGTGAAGTCCTCTTCTGAGGACCTAATGATACAACCAAAACCACCAAGCATGACGCCATCAATAGTAACGAAGACAAAAAAAAATCCGCTAATTAAACAGTGTTTCCAATACAAGAAAAGGACTGTTCCATTGAACAGGTGAAAGTAGAGGTTTTAATGGAGATAATGTCAACATAGGCTTGGCCATGAGCATCGATCATTTGAAAACATGAAACGAACGGTTGGAAACGTATGAACTAATTCCAGCTTTACAGTCTTTGTCGTCTACGCCTCAACAATAAATCATGATGTGTTGAATATAAGGTTGAGGCATTCTATATGGACTACCAAAAATGCTACAGAAACTAGTGATGAAAATATTACCTCTTCGATATGTCGACGTGACAAGTGACTCCTAAGAAGGTGTGGCAAAAAATTACAACCAAACTCAGGGACCGTAACAGAACGGTGAATCAGTCATTACAATGAACACCATGCATTAAAGTAAACGATAAAACATCCGGCATTGATCAACCATTGATAGATTCAATATGTATTCGACTTAAACAAGTATCATACGAGGTCATGGAATGCACCCGGTTTGTGTGGTGACTTCCGGTGGCCTACTGATCTATCAACTTAGTTCTGCCACCTTCCCAGATAATTCTAGCACCAGTTCACCAACTCTGAGGGGATGGAGGGGTTGTCAGCTCAGGTGCCAGATCGAATCAGGAACTATATGTCTGTTCCAGGGCACTTCTAGCCATTGTGCGAAGTGCGTCTCTGCAGTGCATATCAAAAGAAAATTCAACAGCTTCTTCACTCAACAAAGTGAGACTCCTAGTTTTGGGTCTCACGACGAAACAGATCCCATCATAGTATTAGCTAGTATTACGCAAAGGGGTGGATAACACAATGCCGATCATCACGAGCACGGTGCTGGTTCGATCCCGCTTCGACCTCACCAAGCTTCCCATCCCTTCCGACTCGGAAAATCGGTCCCGGACTTGCTCAGAACGTTCTAGTCCGACTATTACAAGACTCCAAAAGGAATCGACTGGGCCGGCAATCAGTGAAGTCCATCAAGAAAGGAAAATCGTCAAGCAGGAGCAGAAGCGACATGCCAAAAGTTAGAAGACATTAGTAGATGTTGAAAGCAAGAAAACGAATCGAATGTGAGAACTGCTGGGATCCGTACAATAGGTGTGAAAGACAGCTGGTATAAAAAGCAGCACTAAACTGGTTCAAAAAATAATGAACTATTCTGAACGAAAACTTTGGAGCGCTAAACTCTGTTTACGTTACTTTAAAAACGGTTTCGTTGTTGAAGATCATCTCATCTACTACTTTCCGCGATGCTTGAAGAAAGTGGAACAAGAAATTCGCTATATTAGGTGAAAAATGGTACCCTAGATCAACTAATTCAATTTATGCAGTACTATTTGTTTAAAATGTGCAGTTTTTTTTTACATTTCACATCATTACATGACCCGCCATCGCATCAGATGGCCGAATCTCAACACTTTTCGTATTCGATTCGTTTTCCTCGTATTCACTAATTCAATTTATGCAGTACTATTTGTTTAAAATGTGCAGTTTTTTTTTTACATTTCACATCATTACATGACCCCCCATCGCATCAGATGGTCGAATCTCAACACTTTTCGTATTCGCTTCGTTTTCCTCGTATTCATCGTCCGCAGCGCTCTTCGAACAGTTCAGGTGTCGTTCCAATTGCTGCTCGAGGAGTCCTTCTTTGCGAAGTCGTAAAGTGCTGGTGGAGTCTATCTTCTTTGCAAATGGAGGAGAGCGCTCCGTCGGGGATTGGACTAAGGCCTTTGCTTCCTGATAGACGGCATCATTAACCAATGCGCTACCTTCCCCAAGGGGTAGCAGGGTTCAAAATCCACAATGAGCCTATACGCTTGGTCAAAGTTGTGCTAAGTTATTTTCAGTCACGTGTTATTCATTAGGCTCACATTTTCCAGAATAATATAATAGCTTAACGGTTATTGCTTAGTCAAAACAGCAGTAAAGAAAACATAATTATCAGAAGCTCTTATAAGTAGGCATGAAGCACCTATTCTTCATGAATACACTTCAGTTGTGATTATACGTTACCTGCACAAGACGAAAAGCTGCTTAGCCCACTTGTTACTTTGATTCCAATAGCAGTGGACATGTGCTCACCTGCAACATCGAAATCAAATCATCACAATACCTGAATCATAAATTATTCACATTCACTACACTGTTCTTCTATCCAGTCAGGAAAGTTTCAGGTAAGAAGCTTTGCACATTAACGATAGGAAATGAAGTAGCACAGAATAGACGATACGCAACGTCAAGATAGATTAAAAAAAATTTTTTTCATGGAGGTACAAACATTACGTTGACAAGTACCAGCAAAGCATATAATGTTCGATTGTAACTCACGGATGGAGACGGTATCATGGAATTTTTCTAGATATTTTAGAGCCTCCTCATATTCACTATCAAGTTCCAACGATTCCCCCACTTCTTTACTTTCAGCCTCATCAGAGCAATCGCCATTTGTTACTTGAGGTACCTGAACGCTATGTGGCATACAAGCATAAACCATAACCACAAACCTAGTGAAAAACCTCATTTTGTTTACCGTCTGGAAAATTTGTAGCACTCGATGTTAATAACAGTCGAAGATCACACTCGAAGATATCACTCGAAGATCAGGATACAATTGAAAGCGCCTGTACAAACAATCCTCCCAACGATTAACCACCTCATCGTGGTTTGGAAAATGGAAAGTATAGTGGGGCCTACACAACTACTGATGACGGGCCATCCAAGTAATCAAGTAAAAAAGATAAAGCCTTCGGCGTTGATCTATCCCTGAGAGGATCACTATGCATCGTACTTTGTTAAGCATCACTGAAGGTGATTGAATGCATACCTGTCCTTCACAATGACTCGCGGTGGCCTACTGATGTACCAAGTAAGCGCTGCTATCCTACCAGACAAGTCCGGTACCAATCTGCCAACCTTGTGGAGATGGAAGGTTTGGTGGGCCTGAGCGCCGGGAACGATCCCATGTGCATTGTAGGGCGCTTCCGACCACTGCGCTACACGCGTCAATATCCAACCAAGTAACTATGAGCAATAAGGGTACGAAATTATAGAATGATTACTTGACCTGACCATAACCTTTTAATGGAGGTACAATAGTTACCTCAACAGGAATCTCCTTCTTTTCGGTGTTCATTGCATCAGTAGAGAGGACTACGGAGCACAAGTTCGCTTCGTTTTTATCGTCTATCATCTGAATTCTCAAAGGACGGTCAGGATTTATTGAAATAAACACACAAGCATATTTATTGTTTCGGAATAACAGAATCCTTCCAAAACCTTTCGTAATCAACCTCAAAAATCTTTACAATAAAACCCATTCAAGTATTCGAAGGAGACAAATCCTCATTTCACTGTTCAAGTGACATTATCCTATATTAAAGCGAGAAGTTCAACAAGAATTCATACATTTATTTATTCTAGACATTATCATAATTTCATTAAATCATCAGAATTTTCTCATTAAGAAACCGAATTTGGAACTTAACAAAGTTCATTCGTAGCTTGAGAAAACGCTAGCCAAAACGAAACATACCTTTTCTGTTATAGAAGCTAGCGGGTACAAGTCCATCCTGATTGAATCCTAAACAAAATCGTATTTACTGCAAACTTACTTTACTGTAAGTATTCACATGGAGGTCCTATAAAATAAGACAATCGAAATATTAAAAACATAAACACAAAAATCAATATACGTTTACTTCCACAAAATAACACACATACAACATAATCGTAGCTGACGTTTCGGCAGAATCGCTTTCTTCAGAGCCTGGAAGTGTACACTAATACGCAACTTACTAAGTCAAGTGCCTCAACAGCACAAACAAAGATGAAAATCTGGGCGATAATTACAAGATCTACGGCGTCTCCAAAAAACTCACCGCCTTTTTTCGGAAGACAGATGAAAAAAGCGGTGGGTTTTTTCGAGAAGCCGTAGATTTTGTAATTATCGCTCACATTTTTAACTTTCTGTTTGTGCTGTTGAGGCGCTTGACCTAGTAAGTTGCGTATTAGTGTACACTTCCAGGCTCTGAAGAAGGCGATTCTGCCGAAACATCAGCTACGATTGTGTTGCATGCGTGTTATTGCATGGAAGTAAACGTATGCTGTTTAACAACCCCGCGATTGCTGAGACAGAAAACGACGAATTCATAATTTAATGCCGAGGTTAAAAGAAAATCCGTCCTGGGTATTATTACAAAAATCAACATTACATAATCCCAACATACCTTCTCTGAAAGTTTTCGAAGATGGACAGGAAGGTCGATTACAATAGAATGACCGAAGGAGCTCTCAGACGCCTTAGAGAGTTTTGGTTGATTGCCATTCTCTTCAAGTTCGTCTAGCAAATCATCCATGTCAGGAGCTCTCTCCATCCTATCCAGAAATAACGAGAAAAAAAGGTATCCTAAACAACAACGAAGGTTCGAAATCGAAAGTACGAAGAATCTGTGTTCTTTCTAGAGAACAAAACCTTTTTGCAAGGCTTGGATAAAGAACGAACGGTGCGTCAAAGAACGAGAAAGAAAGAATGAAGAACAAAGAATAAAAAAGAGAAACGCAAAGCAAGGATATCATTGGTGCAGAAAGGAATACGTGAGTCCTCGTCCCTCGTAAAGGGTAACTGCGGTTCGATCTGACCTGAGGACGAAGTTACGCGAATATCTAAGCACTACAGTGATTGTATTTCACATCATACCCTGTCGTGAAAAAGTAATGGCCAGGGGATGAAAACTGTACAAGACTTTTAGTTTTTCTAGAGAACAAATGCAAGTACTTTAGATGAAAAGGTAAATTTTAAGGTCACAAAAGCGACAATGATGAGAAGAAGTAAAGTATTCCAAACTGACGAGCAAACAAATATACTGGTGATCCACATGTCTAGCGAAAACAAAACCCATGGAAACCAGACGCTAAACCTTCTTTTCAAGAAAACCAGAACCCTTGCAAACCCGACGCTAAAACCTCTTTTTAGAAAAACAGAACCCATGCAAACCCGACGCTAACCCGTCTTTTTAGTAGCAAACTTTTAACTAAATCACTCCAATTGCGTGAAACTTTGACAACAGCAGCAATAACTTTAGCAACAACTACTCTACTGGCAAGTCACGTACACTTCCTGAAAGATTCCTCAAAATTACAAACGACATGAAAACACAGCCAAGCAGAGTTCTTCGAAAATTCAACACCCTAACCCTGTGTAAGAGCACTGAGTGTGAGTCAAAAGAGCGGTCTAAGACGGTCGAAGATTGAGAACGAATCCAGAAACTCCGTTAGTTCTATGATTTTTCATCACTTTAAGGTGCGATATGCACAAAGAAGAGCCACGAAATACGACCATATTCTATTAAAAGGAAGACCAAATTCCAGGAAAACATGGCAAATGTATTTTCCACAGCTCGAACGTGGCACAGAAGTCAACAATATTGATTAATACGGTAGTAAGCATTTGGGGAAACTACGGACTCTTGCAGCCACTTTGTGCTGACACAGCATAGTGGTCCGATTCCCTGCTCTAAGCTTAGCTGCATTCCATTCAAGTCTAGTTGTCTCCAAGTTCTCATAAAAATTGTCTATTTGTTCCTAAGTCGTTGGTATCGTTACTTTCCAGAAACAGAAAGAGACTTGTTCTCCTGAATTTTAAGCCTCATGGAACACTACAACACTAAATGTGCGGGTAAGCTAGTCTTTGTTCTTGTTTTTATTTAATAACATACAGGATTTTATTGGTATTTGTTGTTTTTTGGACTTGTGAAGATATTTTTACGTGTTCACTGTATTTTTACAGGAGTTAAACGCCTCATGAAAGAAGCTCTGGAATTACGGGAACCTACTGAGATGTATTTTGCTCAACCACTCGAAGTTAGTGCCATTATCATAATCGAAATCCATTCAAATGCTTTAATAAAGTGCTAATGACCCATAGGCGGAAGAGTTTGGCAACTTTTTTCGTGGATTGTGAACTCGTGGGATGAAAAACCATAGTTGATATGGTATTCTGTGATATTATGTAGTTGACTTTTAAATTACTTGGATACTTGGATAGCCCGTATTCACTGATTGTGAGGACCAAAGCATAATTTCCATTGTTTCGGAGTTTCGCTGGGTAGGCACTGTAGTTACCCGGAGTCCCGAGGTCAGCCAGGGCAAAGTCTGTCGTCACCACCACTGACGGTCGTCGCCTTTGTGGGTCAGAGGGAGATTTGTCACCATGCTACTAGTTTGGTGACGTTCATCCTGGTATTTGTTTACTTTTAGCTGGGCGTCCTGACAAAAACGCCGGATTCCGTCTCGGCCTGGGAGACCTTTCTAAGGGAGGGATGAATCTCCCGCTGTACATCGCAACGCGACCCTCAGAAACACCTCCCAGCTACGTCGATTCGGTAAACCATTGGGAGGGGTTTTGAAATATGCAGCGAGAAAATGTGGTGTCCTCTTTCTGTTGAAGGTGTAGGTGTTACCGTTTAAAAAACCATTGTTGTGTTTGTCAGTATTCTTTAGGACAACCTTTTCGAATGGCATTTCACCGTACGTGGTCCGCTTGAGTCGGATTTTGATGGTGGCATTTACCATGGACGGATTATTTTTCCGCCCGAATATCCTATGAAACCACCTAATTTGGTTATACTTACGGTAACTGAATACATATTGCTTCGAAGTTTTCCTTTATTAAAGAACTGTATTTGTACTGTTTTGATTATTACTGTGCCAAAAAGGTTCGTTATAATGGAGTCTATTACAGGACTTTAACACTCGCTCTGTTTTACTAGCATAACGGTTCAGTGAACTACAAGTCAAATTGAGTCACTTAGTGGTGTAACGAACCTACCTTACGTTTTATCATTATAGCGTAGCTAAGCATCTGTGCTAGTATAAGTGATTGTGGCATGAGACATGGTTGAACGTTGTAGGATAGGAAATTCCCGTTTTACGATGATTACTCTTAAAATTTGTAGAGTAAAAACAAGATTGAAGGAAAAGCAATTGCCTCGGTTCATGTGGTGGATAGTACGTGAGCTCCGAGTACGAATAATCGTGAGCTCGAATCCTTCCTGAAGTTCCGAGTTTTGCTCATATCTCGGCCATACGTATGGTAGGATAGAGTGATTTTTGAAATTTTATGTACGGCACATTGTTCGGGAAAACTTATATGCATAAATGCTTGTTAAGCTCAAGATTTAGTCTCATTACTATTCGTTTTAGCCTTTTTCGCTAAAAGTAGAATGACTACCATCAAGCATAATCTTTCATGACATACTCATAAGCATTGACTTCCCTCATAGTTTAACACAAAGTCCGAAGCTGGTTTCTGAACATGGTGATAATTGCTCAATCACTAGAGTACTGTAGATATGTTAGGAGTTAGAAATTTTAAAAGGCTTTGCGGTATCGT
>MQTX01000109.1:772623-805289 GCA_009735665.1 Angiostrongylus cantonensis | reverse complement strand
ATAATTACAAGAGAGAAGAAGACACCGTCCATTTAACGCTCTCTGGTACTATGGTAATAGAGAAGAACTGTTCCTCAGAACATGCAACATAAATTCGAATAACTAATAACTCGAACTTCAAGAGATGTGGATCAGTATCGGCTTTGCAAATCTTCGTCGTCTGCGCACTAATATCAAGCTATGAAGAAGACGTATTCGAGGTGTTCCATATGGATTTTCAGAACTATTGCAGTGAAGACCATACATTTTTAAATTTTATCATTGGAGGTTTGAGCTCTAAGGTTAGACTCAGAAAAATGTATGGAGGACGTTATAGTGGAACCCATGGATTACAATGGAACCAGCGGGATTAGCGGCTACGTGAGTTTCTCATAGCGACCAAGTCCACCCATGGTAACTTACAATTTCAGAAGCTCCACTTCCAGCTCTGGACATGTGAGGCTTCCAGTGGAGTGTACCATAACGAAATAGAGAATGTCTTAGTAAATCGAAGGTTATTTCTAATCAATTTCACTGTTGTTCCTAGTTTACACAGATATCAGACCGTCGGCCGTTTTGCGCAAGGTTTTTTCGCGGAAAACGAGAGAAAACCGCTTAGTATGTATACATATATTCATTTGCATCAGCACTCGTCTCGTTCATCGCCTAGTGACTCGAGCGGGCGCCAGTAAGCCTTCCATTTCTTCCTGGCCTCGTTGAGCATCATATCTTTTTTTTTCGGGTCTTCATGAAGAACTTTGACGTCCCGAGGAATCCACTCGCTGACGGATCTTTTCCATCGGTAGTTGTTCATACACATTGTGTCAGGTCCAGCTCGCGTTTGGAACGGAGTATTTGATTTTCGATCATTGACGTAGATCTGATTTTTGGATTCGTTTTCTCACTTTCGTGATATATGGTACTTCTAGCATCGTACTTTCGATTGCGCGTTCTATAACAATGAGTGATCTTTTATCCTGTCTACGCAGTGACGTGGGTTCCGACGCATATAGCAAGGCAGGGGGAATCGTGAAGTTGGAAAATTGGGCACGGAGTCGGGCGTTTTTTGTTCTCTTCACTACATCCTCTGTGCTCTAAAAGCTCCCCAAGTAGCTTGCTTTATCCTGGTCAACTGTGGAGCGAAGTGGTTCATCATGTTGACGTGCCGAGAGAGATGGACGTAATTGGACCATTCGAAGAAATTCATTCCGTTGAGCACAAATGACCCTTAAGAAAGCAATCCTTTCTTTTTAAACATAGTTTTTATGAGATTCAGTTGAGGACCAATCTTTCCACAGCGTTATCAAAATCAGCTAGTATTCGTTCAGCACCACATGCCTAATGCTTAGTGTTATAAGAACGACGTTGTCAGCAAGGCGAAAGTGGTATAATTGCCAATCATCAATTTTCACCCCATGTTTTCCCATTCCAATGTTCCGAAGCCTTTCTTGTGGGTGGCAGTAAACAATTTTGGTGGATAGTATAGCCTTGTCTAACAAGCTATGTACGTCGACGTTAATGCCACTGTTTTTCTTGGTAGACAAATACGAGAATTTTATTACAGCATTTACCAATACACAAAGGGATATGCTCGTCCACATGGTATTGTGAGGCTGCTGTCCATTAAATAAGTTAAAGATATACAAAAACAAAACGGATCTGATGAAGGTAAACCATCAAAAGTTAGGTGTTCTGTACCAGTAAATGGTGTAATAACAACCGTGGGTTTGCTCGTCGAGAAAATTAGTGAATTATTCATCAGCGGTGAGATTTTTAAAAATTCAGTCTTTTGATGCTAATATCGCAGTAAAATGGTGATATTTTGGTAGTG
The DNA here is from genome assembly GCA_009735665.1 of Angiostrongylus cantonensis. Lineage (NCBI taxonomy): Eukaryota > Metazoa > Nematoda > Chromadorea > Rhabditida > Metastrongylidae > Angiostrongylus > Angiostrongylus cantonensis. The sequence goes on along the minus strand of MQTX01000109.1, from coordinate 803,479 downwards.
AAGTTTTTGTATAGCCTGCATCACCTGTATCACCTATAGTCCCGCCAGTAAATCTTCCATGTTTCCCTGTCGCGTGCAAGAGTAGCCCAGTGTGTTCTTATCTAGGGACTCGTTGAGCACCATGTCCTTCTTCTAGGCTTTTCGTGAAGAACAATGGCCATCGAGTCGGTGGTCTTCCTGCATTGCGTTTAACATAGCGAAGAAACCAGTCACTAACAGCTCTTGCCCATCAGTTATCATTCATACGCATTACGTGTCCGGCCCACCATGTCTTCGACTGTTTAGCGTATACAACGGCATCTTTGATTTTCGATCGTTGACGTAGGTCGGAGCTTCGGATCCTATCCCTTACTTGTGTGAAACGGAATACTCCTAGCATCGTCATTTTGACTGCGCGTTCGATAACGCTGAGTAATCTTTCATCCTGCTTGCGTAGCGACCAGGTTTCTGACGTATACGTTAGGGCAGGAAGAACCTTTGAGTCGAAAAGGTGGGAACGGAGTCGGATGTTCTTTGTTCTCCTTACTACATCCTCGATGCTCTTGAAAGCTGCCCAACCCGGTCGTTTTGTTCTGGTCAACTCTGGAGCTAAGTCGTTCATCTTATTGAATTTCCGCCCTAGATAGACATAACTGCAGCATTCGGAGATATTCATTCCGTTGAGCGTGAAGAGGGCAAACGAAACCAATCCGTTTTTAATGAACATCGTTTTTGTAGGATTTAGTTTTGAAGACCAATTTTCCACAGGCTTTATCAAAGTCGGCAAGCATACGTTCTACTTGGCTAATGTCTAGTGTTGTAAGGTAAACAGCAAAGCGAAGATGATGTAACTGTCGACCACCGATTTTCACTCCCATGTTGTCCCATTTCAGTGTTCGCGTGACGTTCTGGAGAGTGGCGGTAAATTGTATCCCCATGCCTAACCCCTCTTTTGACATCAACGTTAATACGGTTGTAGAATGGCGATGTCTTGGTTGTGAAATTTTTGTACAGTTCACGAAGAATCTTTATGCACTGAATAGGGACTCATTCACTATAAAGGGCTTCCATGATTGCTTCTATCTCATTTGAATCAAAGGCCTTCTATAAATCGATGAAAGTAAAACAGAGCGGTCTTTTGTTCTCTCGCGATACTTCAATGAGCCTTGTTATCGTGTGAATGTGGTCCATCGTACTAAATCCTTTTCGAAACCCTGCTTGCTCACATGGCTGTCCTTCGTCAAGTGTTGTGTCGATCCTGTTTAGGATGACGCGAGTGAAAAGTTTGTAGACGACAGGCAGCAAACAGATTGGGCAATAGTTGCCGATATCGTGTAAGTCACCCATCTTGAACGATAACACGGTTTTGCTGGTCTTCCAATGAGTAGGGACCTTGCGTTCAGACAGGTAACGTGTGAAGATCCGAGTCAGTGTGTTTACGAAGATTCGCATAAGGTTTTTCAGATGTTCTGGTTTTATACTGTTCAGATCTGGTGCTGTTCGATTTTTCACCGACGAAATGGCATGTCGGATTCACATCCAGCGTTTAGGGTGGGGCTTCTGGAATTCTGAGTTACCATGGACGATCTTGGTCGCCATGATAAACTCAGACATCCGCTGACCCGTTTCGTTCCATTGTAATCCATGGGTCCCTATGTAACGTTCCTCAGACGTTCTTCTTTGTCCAATCTTGGTATTGAAATCTCCAATGATGACCTTGAAGAATGTATGGTCTTCTCTGTAGAACTTCTCCTAGTCGATGTAGAACGCTTCGTCGTAGTTTGATGTTGGTGCGTAAACGACGAGGATTGTCAAAGCCGGAATTGATCCGCATCTCTTGAATCGTAAGTGTCCGATTCAGATTGTAAGCTGTTTGAATGAGTCGATGTTCATGGACAAACTCGTGTTGACGAGAACGCCGACACGGCCTACTCTTCTACTGTCGCATGCTCCGAGGAACAGTTCCTCTCCATTGTCATAGACGGCGGTGAATTCGTGGAGTCGTCTCGTCTCGGCCAGGCCGATGACGTCGTACCTTATCATTCTTGCTTGCATGAGCAAGTCCTCTATCGAGGACTCGGATGCAAGTGTACGTGCGGTGTAGGTACAGATCGTCACCATAGTTCTTGATCCTGGCAGCTTCCATTGACCCTGAGACTTTAGCAGCCTCTCCGTACTCGTCCTACCCAACGATGCGAAATTGGGGGCTCTTTCGGGGTTAGCGGAATGGGGGCCGTTTTTTTAAACTGTGTTTAGCATTTTGATACCCACTTATAGCGTGCTGAGCTCTGAAAGTGGGGTATGGTATACTCACGGGTACCTTACCAGGCTCTCCCAGATTGGACATGGAGCTCATTTGTCGTAGTCGACTCCTAACCGCCCCTCATATTTTTCCTTGTTACTTGATTGCAGGCTTTTGACCGAATTGACTCGTAAAATACAGTCCTCATAAAGCGAGAACGCACCCACACACGCCTGCATGGATACCCCTAGCAAATACAGTAAGTATATACCAAGAAACAGCGAGTCCTTCCCCTGGATCCACCTGTGTCTCAGGGAAGTAAAGGTCGCTTTTGGTCCGTGATTAACCCCCTATCCGCAACCTAGGGATGCGCCACGTAGCCTCGCCACTAACGGGCTCGAGATCCCTCATATGAGGAAGATCCGTAGATAGATCACATACAGTCTCTAAATAATAAGGTAGGATGCACCGGTTGTACAGAGCTTCCATGACTATCTTTTCTGCACTCGCAATATTTCATTGAGTCATGTTATCGCGCGGATCGCACTAAATTCTGTTCGAAACCCTACTTGCTCAAAAGACTGTCCTTCAACCAGTGTTCTGTCAAACTTGTTTAAGATGACTCGAGTGAAATGTTTATAGACGACGGACAACGAGCAGAGTGGGCGGTAGTTGTCTATATCGTGTAGGTCGCTCTTTTTGAACAACAACACGGTCCTGCTGCTCTTCCACTGAGTAGGGACCTTGCATTCAGACAGGTAACGTGTGAAGAGCCGAGCCAGTGTGCTTACGAGGCTGGCGGGAGGTTCTTCAGGTGTTCTGATCTTATCTTCTCCGGAGGTGGTGCTGTTCGATTTTTCACCGACGAAATGGCATGTCGGATTTCGGAAGGGAGAACTGGTGGTAGGGATATCCGTTAACTGTAGTACGATATGCTTATTGAATATGCTCTATAGACTCCTCAAGAAGATTATCATCCTCATATCAAGGACACTGAAAGAAGGACAACCATTTGAGGAAGGAGGGCTTCCACAAAAACACTACAGGGATCACATCCAACCCATGTCCACTGTAAGAGAATTCTCTCAGAAATCCTACGACCCACTCTCTGTTAACCTCGGCAAGTAATTCTTCGTATTCTTGTTGAGCGAACGCGAGGTGTTATTTTTATTAATTATTCATGAATAAGCTGACGTTTCGGCCGAACTTCGCTTTCTTCAGAGCCTGGAAGGGTCAACTTGACTGCAATCTACTCGGCTAAACGCCACCATAACCAAACAAAGAAAACACTAAACCAAGATTTCAATCACAATGAACACAGCTTTGCACACTCACCGCTTTCTATGAGGCTTCCACCGGGTATGTCGCGTAGAGCACAACCGCACAGAATTCACATGTAAGCGTAATATGCCCTTCCCATCAGAATAATAGGCTTATATACTGTCCAATATCACGCGTGATAATGAGGCATTCTTCCCTGCGGTTCATTTTCGGATTTCTGGAATTAATCCAGAACGCCTCCAGTGTTTTGCGCGCTTGTGTTTTCGACTCCTGTGCGAGGATCGTGACACGTACTTCAAAGTCCTCCCGCTCATGTCTCTGGGTCCTATGCGTGCCTAGTGGGGTATTTGGTTTACTTTTGCCGACTAGGTGTTCTTTTATGCGGACACGGAGGGGTCTCCCCGTTTCGCCAATGTATTCGTCTCCGCACGCCTTTCGTGAGATCAGATAAGCTGTCCTCGAGCTCATGCAATCACCGTCTCTATCATTAGGCCAATTATGCAGTTTTGCATTGCACATACACGGTCATATGGTCGGTTACGAACGAGCTAGCGCCTAGTACTCGGTGGCCTTTCAACAACGTTTACCGAATTCTCTAGACCGGACCTTATTAAAGAGCTTTTTATAGGTCGACTTACTTTATGTGAAATGAAGGTTAGGAGAAACGGAACTTTTTTATCTCTAGAGTTGTAGTTTGGGGGCCTAGGATTTTCCCTAAACCTATCCCGAGCTACGGTTTCGCAGCCAGTGGAAATGGTTATTTGCCGTGCCAAGTTCTCTCTGCAAGGGACTCATCTCTCTGCTCTCTTCCCGTGCACACGAAATGGTTGCTGTTTGAAACATGTTTCTTACAAGCGCCCATTTCGTGTGAGAGAGGTGAGAAGAGATTTAATGGACCAAGATGTTTTTACATGTTGGCTTTCAATGCCAATACGTAATGTAGCCAATTTCTGGCAGGTTAATTTGGTCGTTCGGGAATTGCAGCCAGTTTTTTCTTCGGTTTCTCTCGAGTGAACTTGATATACTCTGACTGTTCGTCCACCAACTCGAAGCATTTGTCCATTTCCTCTTGCGTTGAGCAAAGGACAAAACAGTCATCTATATATCTGCAGTAGAGCAACGGCCCCAGATCGGTCACTGGTGCTTCCATTTTAAACGTAAACGCAATGGCAAGGCTTGGTGCCAATCGCTGTCCCATTGCCAACCATCTTGTTTGTGCGTAATACTTTCCGGACCATCTGAAAATTGAGTAGCTCAGAAACTCAGAGTGCCATCAACTGTTCTATCTTGAAGCTCTACATCTTTATTTCTCCTTCGTGTTGTGTAAGGAGTTTGGATATGGCTTTCATAGCGGAGTCATTCGACACGTTTGTATAAAGGGCGGTAACGTCGAAGGACTCCATCACGTACGCGGTGCTGGGTTGCGCAGTACGTAGACGATCCAGAAACATCTGGGTATTCGTAAGATGGGTTGGAATGCGTTTAAAGAAGTGGGTAAATGTTAGGGTTAAAAACCATGTTATCCTATCCGTTGGCTCGTCTACACAGAGAATGAACGGTCTAAGCTTAAACAATGATGGATCGGAAGATGCAAGATCATCGCTGGATGCTAACCTATGAGTTTTTATCAGCAAGTACAAGACAGGACAAGTTGGTAAGTCAACTTTTAGCTGAGAGATAACTGATGTTTTTAAAACAGCAGCCCTTGCCTTTTTAACCCATTTGTGGTTCATTTTTCGATATTTACTTTTGAACTCTTTCTCAGATGATGGGCGATAAAGTGAAGCATCTTCAAGATGCTTTTCTTTATTTCAGCATCTAACTGATGGAGAATTACTACAAACTCTCCACCCTTTGAGCTGTATCTTTTCTCACGATGGTGATTAAGGACCTTGAAAGTTTCATTCGTAAACATCCGAAATTTCGCATGGACTTCATTATTGCGCTGTTGTTGTCTAAAGAACGGCTGTGGAAATGGTGCTATTGGTAGGGCTCCCACTTGGTGTTGTTCGCACCTATTTTGCGTTTCAGCTCTAGCCTTTTTGCGAAGTCTATCTTGAAGCTCATTTAAACTACATTCCACCTTACGCGAGGTTACCGCCTTGAATTTTCTTGCACATTATTTATCGTACTGTAACCTGCTTGATGTTCGTTAGCGGTATTTCTGCGCGCTCTTGAAGCCGTGTCATGCGATTTACTCAAAAGGTCTTCGAATTTTTTTGCAGTTAGTTTAGCACTAGACCTAATAGAGTTGCAAATCAACACTGACCCACCCACTATTCTCCTCCAGATGCGGTCGTCTAGATACTGAACACAACAGTTTACCTTCGTTTTCACTTCTTCCACTTGGCGAATACCTGGTTTTGTCGGTTTCGTAGACAGGTTTCGTAGTATTCGCAATTGGATGTCCAGTACTCAGTGACTGTCCTCTGGTAGTCCGCATGCATCGTGTAGTCGTCTTCTTTTGATGAATTTCAGGACGACTCGGTGTTTTAGGCAGCGGTGGAGAAACTGTATTGACTGTCGAGCTAAGACGATTTTTTGTCTCAATAACACATCTTTTACAAGTCGGAAGTATCGTGCTGGTACGTCTTGTAATAAACCCCATGACCGACTTTCTACTAACCTCGGCATTGATCAAATAATTCTTTGTATTCCTATTGAGCAAACGCGAGGTGTTATTTTTATTCTTCATTCACGAATAAGCTGACGTTTCGACGGACTTCGCCCTCCCATAAAGAACATCTCGTCTTTGCTCAACAAGAATACGAAGAATGTCTCAGAAATATCAGCTGTCTCACCAAAGAAGCCAGGACGAGGTTGTATCATACATAATTTGGAAGATACCCAGTTCATTAAAACCCATATTGCAATTGTGAACAAATCAAACTGAATGATTCTCTGATTGCAGAGACCACCTCGTACGTGTATCTTGGACTTTCAATCAACATGGAGAACTACGTGATGGAGAAATTACAACAAGAGCAGCACGGGCTGCGTTCATGCCTTTCGAAGAAATCACCGACCAACCGAGATACTCGTAAATTTGCGCTAACCTTTTCGACTCAACAGTCGTATCTGAGCTCTGTTATGCATAAGTGACGTGGATTGATATCTCACCTATGCTAGAAATTCTACGCACCGCTCACAGAGCTCTCGAGCGAATCTCATATGAAATACATCCGGCATACAAAACATCTAGCTGATATGCCAACCTCATTTCGTCGAAATCTATCCTATCATCGAGTTCCATGAGAACACATCGATAACGAAACAATCATGGACCAGCCTTATAATGAGAAAGGACAGGCGGCAGATTATCGAGAAGAACTGTAGAGTGGATACAAATATCCTCTGGAACGACCACGCACGTGATGTGTGGATGTGTTTGTAACCAAAATCAACAGGGCAGCTGCAGTTGTTTTACAGATCACGGTATGAGACCCGCACCCGTCACCATGAACCGATTAAATCACCACTGTGAACGATGTTCGCGAAACAAACTGGTGATAAATTTTCTGGGCGGGCTCCACACTTCTTGTAGAAATTGAGTGTGCAACTATCCCAGCTTTCTTTTGATTGCTTTACATGCTTTAGAATGTAAGTTAAAGAAATGAAGCGAAAATCTGAATTTTTGAAATTTCCAGCGGGAGAATGACAGCTGCCAGCATAAATGATCTGCTAGGTAACGGCATCGTGTCGTGTTCGGTGAATTCTCGTCTGTTCATTTGCATATTCTGAATATGAACCTTCGCGCAGAAATTTGAAAGAAATATCTCTTATGAGCAGACGTTCGTCTTATCAGAACAGTATAATATGTATCTTCCAGCGAAATCTATATATTCTGACCTCGACATTAATAGTCAGTAACTTTTTGGATTATGAAGATATGCGAGATTGATAAAGAATAAAGGAGAAAGTTCTCGGCGTTGATCAATCCCTGAGGGATGCGCCATGCATTCGACTTCATTAAGTATCGTTGGAGGTGATTGAATGCATATCTGGCCTTTACAATGACTCGCGGTGGCCTCCCGATGTGTCGAGCCAATGCTGTTGTCCTACCAGACAAGTCTGGTACCAATTTGCCGACCCCAGAGGGATGGAAGGCTTGGTGGGCCATGGGCGCATTTCACGTACGCGCTGCAGTGGCGCCTCCAACCACTGCGCCACACGCGCCACATGCGAGATTGATAAAGAAATTTATTTGGTTAACGTTCCCGTTTCTTCGTCATCCTGAGAGCCGATGATTCATCGAGAGTACGAACGTCTGTGGACCATCAACTCGGATCATCAACTCTGAGGAGGACGAAGGTGTCAGAACACTGGCCGATTAGGCCTCTTTATGAACTTCATGTTCAGTTAAAAACCCGAGGTGTATTCTGACAGTTTTTACTCTGGCTAATAAAATTTAATATGAGCTGGAATGTGTTGGTTTAAAATTTAAAGCGGCCATTCTACAATTTGGGAAAACTTGATCCGTCATGGAAAGAGATGCTGACTCCTGCATATCTAGCGAAGACGTAGTGTCCATACATATAAGGGTTTCCTTATAAAGTTTAGGGAGCTTAAGCATGAAAAGACATGATGAAGAAGAAGTTTAAACACCGAGGACAAAATTCCTCTCACATTCTACGTGATTTCAGCCTAATGGACGCTTTGAACTGAATAAAAAGATATGTCTGTCAATTTCTGGATACCACCCTGAAACATGGCTTCCATCTTGGTCAAGTATGTCGTGGAAACTGGTTATTGGCATTCATCTTAGATAGATGTTTTCCTTAACTTGTTCAGTTCGAACTGCACTGTTAGCGCTGATTGGGTTCATGCCAAGTGCTGGAGCAGGAGCATTGGGTAGCCTGGAGTACCCTATTGCTGAGAGAAGAAAATTGGCGAAGAAGTAAATCAATTAGCTATACATTATTACCTATTTATTGTTGTTTTGAATCGGTATTACCTTCTTAATGTTAATTTGAAAACGGCTATAGGCTCTTTCTCTATTCTCTGAAGATTTTCCAATTCAAGAAGCGTTGAATGGAAATGCAAACAGTGTGGCGCGTGTATGAAAGATGTGCTGAAGCCTCTTACAGAGGATGCAAAGAAGAGTAACGAGGAAGCGAAAGAACTTGCAGCTCAACTAAGCTTTAAAGTAGGCCATTTGCTTCCACTTTTTTTAGCTTGTTTGTTAGTTTAGGTCTTTTTTGTTGTGAAAACCGAGAAGTTCTAAATTGTAACAAAACATCTTTGCAGATTCGTTAACTTAGTTTTACGTACTTTTCTTTTCAAAGCTTAGTTTTACTCATTTGCATGCGATCATTCAGAACGAAGATGAGAATCGGACACCCACAGACATCAAAGATTCCTCTTCAATTTCAATTTCACCAAGTTTGGAAGCAGTTACAACTGCCACGGAAGCTCACGAAGGAATTTCAGCTGCACACTGGACACAAACATCATCTCCGGATCTGGTTATTTATCGAATTTTCCAATGCAGCGCAGTTTATTTTCAAATTTTGTACATTTTCATTAAAAGTATTAAATGGTGACGCTATTTTAGGAGACCCGAGGGCTGTTGGAAGATCATCGGAATAACTACAACGGTATTTCACTTTTTGTGACACTTCCTATTTGTATGGTGTTTCTGTCATTATTTGGCCTTCTTCTTGTCAGGCGATTTCTGCTTTGATATCTCATTACTGGAAGGTAGTTGACTCTTAAGTCAAGGTAATTGCTACCTATGCAATTTCGAACATAGTCTCTACTCTGTCTCTTATGTATTTAAAAACATAGTGCATTCTTTCCCAAGTGTGTGTATCATTTCCAATATCATTAGGAATATTATGGGTATGCTCATACATGTTGGACGGATAGTTTTAGATTTTACTTGATAAGACGTGGTAATAAATTCGAGATCGATGCAGTTATATTGTAAACAACCACTAATCCTATAGCTATTTCTTCCTCTTCTTTTTCGGCGGCTCTTCTTCGGCCTTTGGTGGCTCCAGTTTGTACCCATGCATTTCACACCAACCAAGAGGAAATATATCGCATGAGCTAGAAATAAATAAATATATATATATATATATAATGGAGAACCATAGAAGCCCAATTTGAAAGCAAAGTTAACGAGGTAATCTTCGGCCTACATTCGGGAAAGATATTTCATTCTGAATTATGAAATAATGAATTCTTTTCAGGAGCTTTTCGAGCAAAGTTCGAATAACACGCGAAGTCATATGACGGATAGTTTAAGTGTGTGGAACAGTTATTAAGTTCGCTGTGCTTTAGAAACAATTCAATCATTGGCCATTATAATATTCTAATGATTTGTGAAACATGAACATACTGGACGTCAAACAGCTGGTCGTAGGAGTCCTCCCATCCGTCGAAATGGATTTGTAACAAACGCCCCTTATGGGCAGCAACCGTTGCGGGACAGACCAAATGATTCTCACACATATCGGATGCTTCAAGTTTAGCACCAATCTGCAGAAACAAAGCTTATAACAAATATCACTGACAGGAGTTAGCAGTTAACCACACTCACTTGGAAGTGATCCATATATGCCCTCTCTGGAGTACGGCGGAACAAATATTCTGGCGCTGCTACTGCGCCAGATTGCTGGAGATAGTCATTCCAGTCAAAACTTTCAGTATCTAAAGCATCAAGAATATTGGTGACTTCCTATAAACTATTCAGTGCATTTTGGCTGTACTTTTTTCAAGGGGCTCCTGAAGGTATGGAATTAAAAAATTACCGTTAGGTCCTTCTAAATGGATGTTGTATTTTCGTGCATATCCAACTGGGAACATGAATGGACTTGTGCAGTGAAGTGGAATACACTCTGTTTCAACATCTGGGCCATCCATACCAACTCGAAGATATCCACCCTGCTCATACCAAAAATCTAACTATTGTAAAGAGGAACACGGAAGAAAGAAAAACCAGAAGAAAGGTATGAAAGTAGAAAAAAATGACAGAAAAGGAAAAACTAGACCTCTCACCTTTAGAACTTCCAGCACACTGGCGACTCGTAGTTCATTAAACATCTGGGCCAGTGGATCCATTAGCTCAAAGCGCATACCTTTTTTCCAGCCAAGCGACACATTCTGAAAACGAGGCACTGCAATCGAGAAATTGGAATTCTAGCGAATAGCTTCACCTCATTGGCATTCCATGAGCGAATTTTATCTGGAGTGACATCATCAGGAGCAAAAGGGGGGTCTTCTCCCTTAATAATTCACAGAATAAATTTTTTTTCGTAACAACAGTGCAGTAGTAACATTGTAGGTAAGTGAATCATTATTCTATATTTTCTGCAAGTATACAATGTTAATAAAAAAACAAAAAAGGCCACGGTGGAAAAAATAAACAAACGTAAGGCGTCTAACTTCTAATTGGTTAATTATTCAGTAAAGCTGTTAGCGCATCAAAATTTAGTTTACGATAGTCTGAGCTATTTACTTGATCAGCATGTTTGAGGTTTCTATTCAACCATTCATTTATAGTATCTGACATTTTCGCGGACTCTGTATTCTTCAGAGGGTGATGTTGAGAGCATTCAGGTCAGCCAAATACATTCCTATCAAAAAAAAAAACCCCATGAAGTCTAAATTTCGACCGCATTGGAAACAAAAGAGGGTTTCCACAGACGTAACGCTTCTTCAAAAGTATCCGCGAGTCTTCCACGTGGAGAACAACAGCCTAGAGTTCGCGTGGATGGATATCGACGCGCCTTTCTCACTTTAAAATATTCCTAGTATGTTGCGTGCGATCACGCGTGAAGACAATGTATTCCTCTCTGCGGTTCATTTTCAAACTCTTGGAATTTACCTAAAAACCATTGCAGGATTTTACGCGCTGATGTTTTGGATTACGGTGCGGGGACGTTAACTTCTACCTCAAAATCTTCCCCGTTATGTCTCTGTGTCCTATGCGGGCCTAGTGAACTGTCTAGTTTAATTTAAAATTTACCGACTAGGTGTTCTCTTATACGGACGTAGAGTGGTCTACTCGTTTCGCCAATATGTTCGTCTCCGCATGCATTATAAGAGATTAGGTACATCGTAACTGCTTTTAGTGTTTGGGCAAATTATACAATTTCGCGTTTTGCAAAGGCAGTCAAACCGTTAGAAACTGGCTGAAGTCATTAGGATGTTTGGTGGTAATTCGATCATTGCTGTTGGTTTCTCTAGATCTGCCCTTTTTGAGGAACTTTTTACAGTTGCTCTTATTCTGTCGGAAATAGAGCAGAACAAGCGGGACCTTATTTTAGCTAGATTTATAGCTTCGGGGTGTCGTTTTTCTTCTACAGCTATTTCGAGGAGCTACAGATTCGTAGTCATTCGAAATGGGTATGTGCCTCACCAATTTCTGTGATTCTTGCTTCTGCTCTTTTCTGTACACACACTGGAGCTGTTAGAGACATGTTTCTCACAAGCGCCTTTTTTATGCGTAAAAGTTAAGAAAAGAGGTTACGAGCCAAGGTGCTGATGTCACTTGGCTTTCAGTATCGCTCGGTGATTTATTCATTTTCGGATAGTTTAACGTTCAAAACAGGAAGATAGTCTCATTTCAGTTTCTCTCAGGTTAATGTTATATATCCTGACTGTTCGTTCAACAACGTTAAGTATTTGCTCACCTTCATTTGTGTGGAGGAGGTAACGAAGTAATCACCTATGTATCTACAATAGACTAATGGACAGAGAAATTAATATCAATAACAATACACACTATATAATAACAATAACAACATCATAGTAATATAACTTCAATGATGCTGAGATATTTGCAAAACTCCGCACCGCAAGTGTTATTTACAAGATGTTGCACTTTGGAACTTTGAAACGGATTTCCATCAAAAATTTTATTGCTGTTATAAGGTAATCGAGAACATTTCGAGCATAATAAATAAAGGATAAGGCCATAAGCGTTGATAAATTCCTGACCGATGCCCCTTGCCTTCGGTTTCATTAAGTATCGCAGGAGATGAGTGGATTCACATCTGGCCTCTACACTAACTCGTGGTGGCCTACCGATGTATCGAACCAGTGTTGCTACCCTCCCACACAGGCCTGGTACCCTTTTGTCGACCATGGAGGAATGGAAGGCTTGGTGAGCCCGTAGCGCCGAATCGATCCTATGCGTAACTTCAATGATGCTGAGATATTTGCAAAACTACGGACAGCAGGTATATGCAGTGAGGAACGAACGCGCTACTGTCCATTCCCAGGAGTAACGCGTCCACCACCACACAATTGCCGATTTGGGCTGTCCAGATCAATTCCGCTGCTGACGGCAGAGATCAACAAAACTAGGTGAGATACAGGCAAAACGAAGGATTATACTATGCTATTTATTATGCTCGACAAGATCTTTATTAGCTTATCACAACAATGAAACTTTTGATGGAAATCCGTTTCAAAGTTCCAAAGTACAGTATATCGTAAATTATACTTGCGGTCCGGAGTTTTGCAAATATCTCAGCATCATTGAAGCTATACTTCGCAATATATACCTTACCATTAAAAAGAGTAGCCAGCAAATAATAAAATAAAATTATAGCGATAATAATATGTAACAATACATTCCACGGATCTCCCTCATAGGAAGGATCTCGAGCCGGTTCGTCGCGAGGCTACATGGCGCGTCCCAATGTGGCGCATAGAGGCTTAATCGCGGACCAAAAGCGACCTTTGCTTCCCTGAGACGCAGGTGGATCCAAGGAATGGCTCCGTGTTTCTGCTGCGCCGATTTGGCACATATTTTCTGTATTTGCTAGGCGTATTCATGCATGCGGTGTTAGTGCGTTCTCGCTTTATGCGGATTGTACTCTACGAGTCAATTCGGCCAAAAGCCTGCAATCAAGTAACAAGGAAAAATATGAGAGCCGGTTAGGAGTCGACTCCAACAAATAAGCTCCATGTCCACTCTGGGAGAGCCTAGCAAGCTACCCGTGAGTATCACCAGCCCCCATGTTCAGAGCCAAGCAAGCTATACGAGGGTATCAAAATGCTAAACACAGTAAAAAAAGAAAAAAGAAAAAAAAACGGACCTCATTCCCCTGACCCCGAAAGAGACCCCAATTTCGCAGCGTTGGGTAGGACGAGTACGGAGAGGCTGCTAAAATCTCAGAGCCAATGGAAGCTTACTGGATCACGAAGAGCTATGGTGACGATCTGTCCCTACAATGCACGTACACTTGCATCCGAGTCCTCGATAGAAGACTTGCTCATGCAATCAAGAATGATAAGGTACGACGTCATCGGCCTGGCCAAGACGAGACGACGCCACCAATTGAACGCCGTCTATGACAATGGAGAAGAAATGTTCCTCGGAACATGCGACAGTAGAGGAGTCGGCGGCGTCGGCATTCTCATCAACACGAGTTTGTCCATGAACATCGATTCATTCGAACAGCTTACAACCCGAATCGGACGTTTACGATTAAAAAGATGTGGATCAACACCGGCTTTGACAATCTTCGTCGTTTACGCGCCAACATCAAACTATGACGAAGAAGAAGTCGAAGTGTTCTACATGGCCTTGGAGAAGTTCTACAGAGAAGACCATACATTCTTCAAGGTCATCATTGGAGATTTCAATGCCAAGATTGCACCAAGAAGAACGTCTGAGTAACGTCACATTGAGACCCAGGGACTAGAATGGAACGATCAGGATGAGCGGCTCTCTGAATTTACCATGGCGACCAAAACCATCCATGGTAATTCGCAATTCGAGAAGCCTCACCGTCAACGATGGACGTGGGAATCTCCCAACGGAGAGCACCATAACGAAATAGACTGCATCATAGTAAATAAAACGTTTTGCCTAACGGATGATGCTGTTGTCCCAAAATTTTACACGGGATCAGACCACCGTCTCCTCCGTGCAAGATTTTATTTTTCGCGGAAAGGAGAAAAGGCCGCTAAATTCAAAAATCTATCTCCCAGAACCACCACAAACTGGGACTTATTCAACTCATTAGTCGGCTCTTGGGAAGATGCCGGTGTCGATAACATCGACGAGGATTACGATCGGCTCATTGAACATCTTCACGGTAGCGCTATGAAAGCTGAGAGCTTGAAAGTCACCAAGAGACGTCTGTCTCCAGAAACTGTCGTGCTGATAGGCCAGCGTGGAATCACACGAGCTGCAGGCAATCGCGAACTAACGTCCGAACTTGCGAAACAGTGAAGACAGCACATCACCTTCGCTTTGCTGAAGATATCGTTTTTATAACACCAGACATTAGACAAGCGGAACGAATGCTTGCAGACTTTGATAAAGCGTGTGGAAAGATTGGTCTTCGACTAAATCTAAAGAAAACGAAGTTCATGAAAAACGGATTGGTTTCGTTTGCCCTCTTCACGCTCAACGGAATGAATATCCCCGAATGCTACAGTTATGTCTATCTAGGATGGGAAATCAATATGATGAACGACTTAGCTCCAGGGTTGACCAGAACAAAACGACCGGGTTGGGGAGCTTTCAAGAGCTAGAGGATGTAGTGAAGAGAACAAAGAACACCCGACTTCGTGGCCACCTTTTCGAACCGTTCTTCCTGCCCTAACGTATGCGTCAGAAACCTGGTCTTTGCGTAAGTAGGATGAAGGATCACTCAGCTTTATCGAACTTGCATCGTAAGGACGATGCCAGGAGCATCCCGTTTCACACAAGTGAGGGATGGGGTCCGAAGCTCCGACCTGCGTCAACGATCATGAATCAAAGATGCCGTTCTGTGCGCCAAACAGTCGAAGATAAGGTGAGTCCGACACGTAATGCTTATGAATGACAACTGATGGACAAGAGCCGTTAATGACTGGATTCCACGGGATGTCAAACGTACTGCAAGAAGACCACCGACTCGATGGTCAGAGTTCTTCACGAAGAGCCTAGAAGAAAGATATGATGCTGGACGCGTCCGTAGAGCGAGCAGAACCTACTGGGCTACTTTTGCACGCGACAGCGAAAAATGGAGGATTTACTGGCGCCCGCTTCAGTAACTCAACGATCAACGAGACTATAGGTGATACAGGTGAATAATATGTTAGCGCACAGAGAGCGCGTGTAGTACAATGTATGATATAGGCGCCCTGCAATACACATGAGATCGATCCTGGTGACACAAGCCCACCAAGCTTTCCATCCCTATGGGGTGGGCAAATTGGTACCAAACCTGCCTGGGAGGATAGCAGCACTGGCCCGATACATCGGTTGGCCACCGGGAGTCATTGTACAGGCCAGATATGCATGCATGCATTCACTCTCTCCAACGATGTTTAGTGAAGTAGAAGGCATGGGGCATCGCTCAGGGATTGACCAACGCCGAGAGCTTTATCTTTTACCCTTTATAATAGTGAATAATATCTCACTGGCATTTTGCCGTGACAGAAACATATTATCTATCCATGTGAACTCTCTGCAGTTGTTCTCCTAAGTGTAAGAGTCGTAGAAAACGGTGAGTTTGTGTTGAGTCTATGGAGGTATATGGCTAACTAAATTTCATTCAACTTGTTCTTTTCACGTTCTGAAGGAGTCAACATCTGTCGAAACCTCGACTACTGTAAATAGTACAATAACAACCTCGTAAGTGGTCATCAATGAGATGGCTAATTATTTATCAATACCGAGGTTAATAGGAACACGGTCGTGAGAATTACTAGAAGAACCAGGGAATGATCAAAGATCAAGTTGCAAGGAGAAAGAAACAGTAGATATTCACTAAAATTGCATTAGCCTATTTCATCGACAGTCGACTAATCACCTAGTGTATTAGAAAAATTACGGATTTAAAGCATCAAGTCTCACTTCTACACGAAAAGTCCCCCGAATATCTGTAGTGACAATATAGAAATAGTCTAGCACGGCTTCCTCAATAAATCGAAAATGAAACCTTCCACCAGCATTCATAACACTAACGCAGATAAGAGAAGAAAGCACGTCAAAAAGTAGAAGAACCCACACATGCACAGAAGCATATGACGTTCTAAAGACAATGAGTCGAAAGGGGTGCTTCCACTTTACTTTGTTTGTGTCAAATTCCTCTCAATGGTTTAACCTTTCATCGTGGGTGGGAGGTGCTCCTGGGGTCGGGCTATCAACGTCTCCCAAGCTGAGAAAGGAGTCCGGTGTTTCCAACAAGAAGGAATAAACCAATGCCATGGTCCACCATCGCCCTGTTGTTAGACTAGTCGCATCGTGGCAATTCTCCCTCTGATCCACTAAGGCGACGGCTGCCTGTGGTGTTGACGACCTAGTGCAGACTTTGGCCAGGATAAACTCGGGATTTTAGGAACCGCAATAGCTAAACCAACAAAATTCCGAAAAAATGGTAATTATGCTGAGGCCCGCATAACTAGTGAGGATGGGCCATCCATGTATCCAAGTATGTCAAATCAGGTCAAATTCAACGGGTGAAGAATAGCTCAAAGGAAAAAGAAAAAGGAAACATCATTCATGCTACAAGATTGCAGGAAAGCTAATTATATTCTCAACGATAGGGGCTACTATGGTGTCAATTCCAGCTTATTCAGTTAAATGAATTGTTATAAACTCTTTGTCCAACTCACCTTGCTTAAGGCATCGGCTATCCTTTGGGCATGCTTCCTGTATTCTTTAGTGGAGCCCAAGCCGTAGTTATTGTAACATGCCCATCCAACATGAAATACATAGAAGCTTGACTGGTCTACCCAAAATTCAGAGTCCTCACCAAACTAAAACAAGATGTAATTAATTTAAGGGATATTAAATTAGTAATGTTTGGAGAAATATGAATTGCAACGTTAACAACCTGGCGATCCTCATCATCTGCTTCGCCATCAAAGTCAGTCTCTTTCACATGAACACAAATTCTTCGTCCGACCACCTTTTTGACACGTGCAGGACGAACACGTGTCGAGTTATTGTAGTCCAACAATTCCAACAGATCATTCACCTGTCAACATCGTTTGGAAATACATTAGCTAGTTCTAAAGCCAAATAAAATCAACGTTTAAATAAAAATCCTCTACAATACGAAAATGGTTGTGTGCTAACTTTAAAAACGGATTCCGTGAGAACACGCTTTCGGTCTTCCTCAAAATGCTTTCGCAGCGTTCGTACATGTTGCAGTGGCATCATTGTTGATTGAATGTTCTTTGATATTGAGTCCACACCATTTTCTTTCCAGCGATCAGCAATGAACCGCGGAGGAATGTACACATATGTAAGCTTATTCGATTGAACGCTCGAACCACTAGAAAGTCTTAATGGTTTGCAATGTATTTTAATGAACTGGTACTACGACATTCTAAATAACCAAACATGGTTAAAAGCCCAAGGAAAGATGCAAGGTCAACCACATTTCATTTTCATGTACACTGTTATTTCCAAACTGATTTGCAATAGCTCGTACACAGAAAAAATTGCAAAACTGAAATTATGATGAGTAAAAATAGTAGTTCACTAAAAAAAAAAGATGTACACGATGAGATTCCCACATAACAACACAAACAAACTCACTATCCGACCGAGTGGAATATTCTGGAACCGATATTAGCCCAAAAGTCAAACCGTTCATCGCCTTCATCTTTAGCGCCAACCCAGCGTAGCAGAAGTCGGTATCCCGCGATATGGAAATTCATGTTGTTAATGAAATCTCATCCTTTGAAGTGAAGATTTCTGTGTTCTAATACCGTAATTTAAGTAATGAATTTATATTTGAAGGATTCTCATCGTGAAACGTTCTGTGTTTCGACATTTGCTCACCTTGCTTTCCACCAACCTGTAATTTGCTCCACTAACAACCACAACACTAACAACTCTAGAACCTTTCCGCATATAACACCATATAAACCCCTTGCGGAAATTTCGATAGTCAACAAAGACAAAAGTATAAAGTTTTGCGCCGAAGGAATAATGAATACGGTGAATATTTAATTAAACGGAACACCTCAATCCAACTTTAAGACATGCGAATCTGACAAAATTTCCGACCAAATTATATCTCTTCTAAACTTTGAAAAAGGCGAAATCTGCCAATATTTCAACCAAAATTACCTATGTGATGCATACTAGCCCGAGTAACAACAGTAAAACTTCATCAAGCCCATAGAAATTTGGCATCACAGTTGTTCTGTGACAACGATCTATCGGACTACATTATAGCTGTGAAAGGCTATAAAATTTGGGCCTTTCTAGTCATTTATAAACTTTGTTTACATAGATATCCAACCTTCACAGTCTTCGCCAGCCATATAGTTTTCATATTGCCATGCATAAACTCATCATAGTCTCTGTTCACATACTCGACCTGAAATACAAACAGATAGAGTGGCTGAGCTGGCATTGCGGATGTTAGTGCTCAAATTTGAAATATTTCTGCGTTCATATCGGTTGTAGTTGCGTGTATAGCTAGAAAAATACACTACAATACACACTTGATCGATCATGAATTCGACATGCAATATCTGCAACCTGGTCAACAAGCCCTCCGTCCTTCCGGTGTCGGCGAATTCACACCACATTTTTCTTGAATATAAAAATACTAAGTTGACATATCGATATACACCACAAGTCATAGTGTAGACAAGATATGCACCCAATCAGCTCTGCGATGTCTGATGAATTTGAATGCGTTGAAGTGTCCCTAAGGAACTCAACAATGCTGAACACTATCCTTCATCGGGTTTTGTCAGGTATCAAAAAACCCCTCCAAGAAAAAAAAAACCGCAAATAGAAAGTAACCCACCACAACTCCTTCCGTTAATTTATCAGTGTACTCTACGAATATGTGCTCAGCAAATGCATTTATAGGCACCACGTAAGGCCACAGACGACCATCTTCAATAAACCCTCTTTTTCTCTCATTTCCTTCTGCTTCGCAATTCTCTTTCATCCATGCCTCCTTCTCCGCCATCTTTTCTTTATCATCCATTTCATTTATACCTATAAAGACATTAAACTTATGATTTTGTGGATATCACAAAAGAACAGAGAAAAGTGAGACAAGAAATGAAACGAACTCGTTAAGAATTTGCACCAACTCCATGAGTTTAAAAAGTCGTTGTGTTTGGCGACGCCCGGCAATAACTCGATGGTATGGAACAATGACATGCTCTTGAAAAATGTAGCCCGTTAATAAAATACCGGGTAATCTACAAGTTCCGTTAAAACAGAGCGCTTAACGGAACTACCACTACGTACGGCCGTACAAACTCGGCTCGTCACTTTCCCCACAAAAGTTCACCAAGAGAAAGAACTGCTGTTGATCCGGTTTCGAAGAACAGAAGGCCTTTAATGAGAACACAAAACAATGCATATCAAATAAATAAGCCGGACTGCAGAGAAAGGTTATTGCGAACCTTCATTATAAACTCAATGCCAAATCAAACAAAGCTTTATCAATCCAAATATTGAATTCCCACAACCTGTGAAAATCTATACAGAATCAAAACATGTGTTAACAAGAAGATTTAACCATCCAAGGGTTTAACTGCTACAAAAAACGCACAGGTATACTGATTTTGTAGCATTGACATATGGTTTCTAGTGTAGTAAGTGACAATGCGTTCTTCCTTTTCGATTTCGAAACCTGTCAGCCGAACAATCCTCATCACTTCCTCATACGGCAATTCGATTGAAATCTGGAATACAACTTAGTGTTACGAGTGGTATATCACATATTTCCATTCTAACTGTTAATTTGACCGCACAGCTTCTCTCAAGTCGGTCTTTTGAACTTCTCTCATATACTTTTCTACTCAAAGATGGCTTATTCGCCATAGATATAATGCGTATCGATCTATAAAAGCCACCTTTTACACATTACTAATCAGAAAAACCTAGGGATATTATTGCAAATACTTTAAAGCATGCGGCCTTCGAAACTGCTCCCCCATTGTCGTGAGCAATAGTTTTTCTGACGATCTAGAATTTTCATAAAATACACCCTTCATATAAAATCATATTTACGATCACTCTAATCTGCAATTTCTATAATGTTTTGTGGCACAAATACTCTTAACAAAAATTGTCAGTTATTCAAGAATTAATGTCGCATTTCAACCTGTATTTTCAAAGTGTTATATCTCACCTCAATATAAGCTTTATTAATCGAAGTAAAAACTACTAAAATCTACACACTTTTGTAAACGAAAAACAGGCTGCATAAAATTGCGAACTTCTGGAAGAGATGTTGCTGTTGAAGGCAGTCTCGGTATCGACTTCGTTTGTTTAGCATTTCTCGTTCCGGAAACTATCAAGATGTTTCAAGAGTGGTAACCTGACGGCGAGAGGTCTGTCCAGTTTCAACGCTTGCAGCATCGATAGTATGAAATGTGGGCACGCCGGTAGCTCGTTCCATTCTAACTTTGGATCCCAATATGACGTTCTTCAAACGTTCTTCTGGACCCAATCTCGGCATTAAAATATCCAAGGATGACCTTAAAGGTTTGTATGTAGAACTTCACCAAGTCCATTTAGAGGGCTTGGACTTCGTCTTAGCTTCATGTCAGTGCGTACTGCATTAGCTGATCAGTGGAATACTGTTCTTCGAATCATTCTTCCGCACAGAATAATTACTAGTTCAAAGCAGGATGTCCGACTTTGTACGAATTTGCCACGCCGGACTTCTTGACGTTGCCACAAAACAGTCTCAATCTGCGGTTATATCGTTTTATAGTAATAACAAAGACACAACAGACAATTTTTGACGATATCCAGAACGCTAAGAAATACTAGTTCAGCGAAATAACTGGGTAAAAACGAGTGAAACCTAACTGGGGTGACTCATAATGCACCTATGTTCCTTCTGTAATGGATGGAGTTTTATAGAAGGAACTAGAGAATGCTGAAATGCTAATAGGAGATCGTAGAAAGTTCTCTTAAAAAGATCTTAGAAAGAAAGGTATGCAATCTCAGAGCTACTTCCACAGAACGATCGTTAAGGCTATACAATAACTTACACAAAAAGTACATTTAACAGCGATGCAGTTGCCTAAAAGATTACTGGAACAGCAAATGTTTGAAAGCGCTTGCAGCTCACAGCTGCCCATTCGGTGCCCGAACTGTCGGACAAAGAAAGAAGCTACGGAATCTCTTTCAGGCCAATCACGGAGCAGGTGCACGAGTTCGCTAAGAAGCAACTTGCAGAAAGTGCAAGGATAAATGTAGCAAAATTACGAGTACTAACGACGATTTGAGTAATAATAGTACTAACGAACCCATTGTGACTGCGAAGACACATGTCGAAGAACAAACGATTGTAGACTATCAATTCGAATCATTCCAGCTCTGATGACTGCAAAAGCGCCGAAAGGTTAGTCAGTTAAATTTCTGCAATAATCTCGTTCTACCTCACCAATCAAAAAAGACATTGATTTTCCATTACAACCTTTGATGGTGATTATCGTGAATGTGAAGATATTCAGACATGCATTAAGTATGCTCCACTGGCACACACAAGATTTGGAAATGTTCCAAAAAAGGAGAAAATACATAGAAGAATAAAAAGAAATACATGAAGATGGAACATGGAGAATATATAGTAACAGAGAAGTCACAAACGCATGATGTAGAGCAAAAAGCACAAGAAATCTAACTGTTGGAGGAGCAGAATTACCTGCATGTGCCACACATGGATCATATTGCATGCGATAGAAAAACGAACGCCAAAGTTAAAGTACTAGTACCTTTATATTGAATAACTAGTGAGTTCTCAAGTTAAAGCCGTTCACGAAAATACTGCATCTTACAACATTGATCAAGCAGTTAATGTGTAAGCTGCTGTTTAGTCGGCGTCGGAAAAAATAGTTTATGTACTAGTAATAACAGTGCAGATGTTAGATGCTCTAGTTCCTTGTGTAAGATGCGTAGGAAACCAAGGAGGTAGTGTAGTGGTGTGAACTCGTTCAAGCATATGAGAACATATGAAAGCATCCTTGTCAAGCTAGCCAAAGTGCCTCTCAATTCAGATCGATAAGATGATTCAGAAAATAACAACGAAGCTGTTAGCAAACAAATTAACGTACAGACTTAGTGGTAAATCGGTTGAACTAGTAATAAATACGTCATGATGGGAAATAACGCGTACTGCTAAAGTCGAATTGACATGCATAAGCTTTCATGCAGCTAAGCCGTTTACAAGTATCGCCTTTTTTGAACAACAGATTCAACACTGTTCGACTTTTCGACAACAACTATTCAGCTTTAATTTACAGGTATTTAATTGGCGAATATTTCCCACAGAACACCTATATATGGGAAAACAAACGTAGCAGCTAAGATGTTAAAGCAAATGGATGAGTCCAGATAGACTGAAAAAACGACAGAAGAGGTCTCAAAGACATTAAGTTGCACCTAGCAAAAGCATTTAGAATAGAAGCTCATCAAGTTATACGGAATAATCCCTACCTCCAAGTGGACTTTCTTTGCTCCATTTGTAAACTAATCTTTTAACAGCCAGCTCATCTAATTGTTTCGGTCTTTGCACATTAGCATCTGCAATGATTGCAAAAACCAACGGTTAAAAGCCGTTTTGTAATCCCTTTGAGTGTTGATATCTGCATTCTTACAAAAACATTAGCTAGAAAACAGTCACGCTCAGTCCAGTAGCACCTGCCATTAAAGGATATATCAAATTCTCGGTCAACCGCTCCTACTCAACTCTTCTTGTCCTATCACATGTCCATTAACTTCTTGGTTGAATCTATTTCTATGTGTTATTTGATGGTCATTCTACTTGGTTAATCCATCATAACAGATACCCTATCACTGGTATTAATCCTTACTTTATTCTTCGTTAATGCCAACTGATTCCATTATCATGCCACTGTTTACATGCATAGAAATCCAACTGTCCAATTCCTAGCATTGCATAGCCGCCACGGAAATACAAACCTCGCTTAGTAATATACTTTCCTAGCCTTGATATATACAATGTAAACCGAGTGTACATATAAGATAAAAGAATAAAAGGATAAAGCACTCGGCGTTGATCAATCCCTGAAAGATGCGCCATGCATTCGACTTCATTAAACATCACTTCGAGGTGATTGAATGCATATCTGGCATAAATGGCATATCTGGTATCTGCATAAATGCTTTACAATGACTCGCCATGGCCTAAAGATGTATCGAGCCAGTGTTGCTATATCCTTCTAGACAAGTCTGGTACCAATTTGCCGACCGCAGAGTGATAAAAGGCTTGGAGGGCCATGGGTGTGGGGATTGATACCAGGTTTGTGTTGCAGGGCGCCTCCAACTTCTACGCCACAAGCGCCTTTAAGTACATATAAGATACAGCATTCAAATATACACCTGGTGAGCCTCCTTGAATTCGACGAATTACATTGCATAATGGTGTTGCCAACTATGACATCTACGGGTATAAATAAGAAAATATCGAGACTTACCTCATCAAGCATGTCTTCATAATGGTATGTAAGCGGACCAACATTTACCCATAAACCACCCGCCTTGAGAATCCGATAGATGGTTTCTAGAACAATGCATATAAGAGGAGAGACAAGTAAGGAAATACCTACACATAAGTAGTAACGCCAGTTATAAACCTTAGTTATTGACCTTAGTGTAACAGCTAATCTAATATGCATCATTCCTAGCAGAAGATTTAGGAATGGTTGTGCTCATAGAATGGTCTACCTATGTAATCAATGATATTTTTGGCAGTGTCAATAAACCATGCTGTAACCACACAATCGAAATCACATGTTCTTGACAGCATTACTTCTAAGAAATCACCAGCAATCATACAGAAGTTTGAAGGAGCCTAAAGATATAGCTATGTGGCTTATTTATCAACACCAAATCTAGCCATTAACAAAGAAAACCACCTCTGTTTTCGACTTTCCAATGTCAGGGAAATAAACAGGTCGTGTTTGATCCTCATATGACCAACTGTTGCTTTTATCCAAGACGTACGGGTAAATAGTATACTCATTTTCCTTCGATAATCATTAAAATATATTGAAAATAGGCAGATTAACTTTAAAAATACCTCATAACAAGCATTCAGAAGAAAGGACGACGTCATCAACATGACCATACTAAATTCATTACCTTCCACTCTAAAACCTTCCTTTGCTAGATCAAACGCTAACCGACCTGAAGCAATAGTAGTAAAAAATTAAACTGGTGTGAAAATGAACAAGAAATGCAGATAATCATGCCAAAAACAATCCGAAGTCGGTTCCGATCTACTTCAACTTTTCCTTACCTAAATTTAAGGAATTTAGACTATTATCAATGACTTCCACTCAGTCACATCTACAGAACGTATGAGGAAATATATATCAATAATACACTTCTTGTTCTCTAAATCGAATTTATGCGCAAATCAGAAGATTGATGGTACTCAGTGCAGCGAAACCTGCGCCACTGCTGTGTACACAACAGTCAACATCAATATTCACCGATACGCTAACCAAATCCCTACCCTTAAGATTTCGGTAAATTGGTGATCTAGCATTTGCGAAGAAAAGCACAGACATTTACAATTACAATTTAAGCCACTGCACAGAACTTCAAAGCGCCAAAACATTTACAATATAAAAAGATTTAAAAAAAAAAGAGCATATCACAATAACAGTAAAGTCGAGGTTTCTGCCCATTATGTCGAAAATGCAACAGATTCCTTAGTACTACCCGCATGGAAATGCCTAGACAAAGACAATGCCAATTTTCCTAACATTTATATTTTTGGCTTTGCACCCACTCAAATTCAACTCTTTTGCTTACTGTGAAAGGAACATTAAAGTGTTGATTTGTCGTTCCTGCAGAACGCCTCATCCATTCGAGGTGCTTAAGTGCACGTTTGGCTACAAAATGACTTAAGGTGGCCTACCGATGTATCAAGTCAGTGCTGCTATCTTTCAAGACAAGTACAGTAACCTTTTCATGAGGCTGGATGGGTGGAGAGCTTGGTGAATCCGCTGCGCGTGGTCTAACCAAAGATTAGGTGTGGCACAATTAACCACTGTGCTACACGCTGCCTTTTATCTACAATAGCCCAACTTCAATAGGAATGCATAAAATATTCGTTTCGAACGGATAGCACAGTGCTTAGTGGTACCGTCGATCAGGAAGCAAAAGAGGTTAGTTCGATCCCGGCCTCAACGTTTTCTCCAATCCACGTGGGAAAGCCTTAACCAGCTATCTCAAGACTGCAAAGAGAATTGAATTGGCCAGCATTCTACGACAATCATAAAGAAGAAGTCCTCAAGCAGTAGTTGAAACAAGATTGGAATAATTGGAAGACAGTTGTGAACAACGAATCCGAAAAGAAACGAATCGAATGCAATAAGTGTTAGGATACACATAGTATGAGCGATTATGGCTCATGTAAAGATAAAGTTTTTCATCTAAGTACGTGCAACTACCACGCTTATCCGTATAACTTAGTAACAAGACTAATTTAATAATTAGATGTATTAAAAAGAAAACATGCAGACACCGGAAAAACTGAAGCGCATTCACAAACCTAGACCAGATCCTGGTACCATTATTTTCACCGATCCTCGTGCACTAACAGAAGGATACCGTTGGCGCACAACATCGAGGACAGGAGTAAAAGTGGCATCTCGCTCAGCTTTTCCTGAATAGAGAGACGAACTGATATCATGGAAAGACTGTAAACTTATAACAAACCTTGTGAACTCCATTCTCTAACGATTTGCCGCAAGGTACTTAAGACTTTAGACATATAATGAGAATCAGGACGTCTAAAAAGTAGTTACTTAGAGAGCAAACATGGTAAAAGTAAGAAAACCGGAAGAAGTCCTTGCTCTCACCGTTTCTGACGTATTTTTCTTGTCTTCGCAGCAAAATCTTCCCCGAATACGTTCAATCCATACATAATAATTTTCTTCAAAGCTCTAAAAATGCTAGAAATTTGACTAGTTAGGAAGAAAACCACATAGTCTTACTCCTGATTGTTATCAACACATTTGAGTACGCGGCGCATGTGATCACTGTGGGATTTGAGCACGATGTCCTTGTGACGAGAAGACAGCTGTCTGTAATAAAATAGTCTGCGATGGAGATAACAGGTAACCAGAAAACTTTGGAACGTGGCCCATGTAATATACGAGACACTACGAGATATAGCTGAAGTTTTCGCAGTGAAGTATTATAGAGAGTATACGAAGTAGTTTGTACTAACAAAACGACCTTACGTGACGTCACCGTGCTGAATATGTCCATTAATAAGATTGGATAGCTAAGTCCTTAAAAAGTTCTCGTTTCATGGCGAACCAAGTAGCGGTCATGTAAAATTATCTCCGAAAGTAGTATATCGTTCGCAGACTTTCTGCCTCCATTCGAAATAATACACAAGCTCCACAGTCTACAATCTGGAACTGCCATCGCCACTTAGGCTTGGATGATTATGGAAAATCATAACAATAGACACGTTTTCGAATTTCTGCGGAATATCCGAAAAGAAAGCCCGTCTACAAATAAATCCGAAACAGTACGACGGTTAAATGCTTGAAAGTTCACACCAGTTCATGGCCACGTTTCCGAAAGACATGAACGATGTTGTTTCTCGAATTTTTCTTCATTAGTCACACACCACTTCGTTCCTTTTTATATGTTCCTCCTTGCCATTCCCTGGATATATTTCATTTCTCCTTTTGTATGTTCCGATTTCCGTTTTTGTCATTTCGTTCCCATCCACTTTCTGATTTGATTTGACAGAACCTTTCAGAAAACAAAAAATCATTTCCAATTTAAGCGCACCCAAAAAGAGAACCCGTGACGCCAGCTAACATCAAGTACGTTTTAAAAGAAAAACCTTACTTGAACGACATCATGGTCCTACAAGCCATCTCGCGAGCAAACAGACCATAACACAAGAAAGCATTCAGTATCTTCTCAGCCTCTCTGATTTCCGCCTCTACTTCATCTACTCTAGTCGACCCATTCTGAATATGCATTCAACTACCAAGGATTTATTCGTTACCTCGAAAACAAAAGTGAATCACCCACATACCACACACTCTTTGTGTGATTCCTTACCGGCCGTTAAGACTTGGCAATCCGACATTTGGTGCTCACCAGTTATAGAATGCCTGAAAAATTACTCGCTCCTCGTATTTCAGAATAAACGCATGTTAGTGACTAAGAAAATAATCGATGTACAGTTCAACCAAACTCACCATTTTTCTATATCTTTCAAATACTTTTGAAATAACTAGAACGTTCATAACTATCAACTAAAAGTAGATTACAAGGCACTCGAGCACAGAACATCCACATAGTCTCGAAACGTTAATCATGATACCAATGACAGTAAACACCACATACAAGAAAACCATGTTTATGGAAGTGCTGAGAATCACTGCACACAATACCTTTCTAGGTTTTCAAAACAAAGATCGCCAGTTCATATTAAGATTAGGAGATTTATTTAAAAATAAATTACACCAACTTTACACTACTGGAAACGAAAAACCGAGAAATACAATAAAAAGAGAACCAGTTGTGAAGCATGAGAGATAACCTCAATCGAATACGAGTTTGATATCAACAAAAGCTCTAGTCAAGCATTTAGCAGCAGAAAGCTAGAGATCAAAGAACTCTTCATCTGAATTGGTACAATCTTGTGGAACTGCCTGGAGCGTTGGACACCTGGAATCTAACCACATTTTATCGACTATGTCGGAAAAAATCATTGAAGGTACAGTTTTACTGGTATTTTTCCCAGGTTTTCTCTCTGCTTTTCCACATAATTCTGTATATAGACCGTAGAGCTAGGGTATGGAGGCAAAGATAAGCCACCTTTTTTTTTACCACTACCAGGCTATGGAATGGAGAAAATATTTAAAAAAAAGATCTAAAGCTTTTTTTATATTTTAAAAAAGGATAAAGCTCTCGGCGTTGATCAACCCCTGAGGGATGCGCCATGCATTCGACTTCATTAAGCATCGTTGGAGGTGATTGAATGCATATCTGGCCTTTACAATGACTCGCGGTGGCTTGCCGATGTATCGAGCCAGTGCTGCTATCCTCCCAGAGAAGTCTGGTACCAATTTGCCGACCCCGGAGGGATGGAAGGCTTGGTGGGCCATGGGCGCATTTCACGTGCGCGCCGCAGTGGCGCCTCCAACCACTGCGCCACACGAGCCCCTATGGAGTGGAGAAAATATGTGAAAAATTACCTTAGTATTTCAAGTGTTGGCAAAATAATTAAGCTAAAAACAAAGTCAAATCTGAAAACTTAGTTCATACTAGATACTATATAGGCCTACTACAAGGTTGTTTAGCTTAAGTCCTAACTATTAAAAAAATGCAACTACAAACATAAGACTGACCTTTCCTCATTCTTCTCGGAGATACCTTGTGAAAAACACAACGTTTGAGAGTTTACTAATGACAATTTCTGTTGATCTGCACTGGTTTTTTCATGGGAAGTTAAATTTGGAGATGAGAGATGCTGCTGAAGTTTCTTTTTCTTCGGTGTTTTGTTCAAAACTAATTTTCTCTGTGATGACACGCAGCTCTGCTTCTGCTTCTTGCTTGATGAACAAGAAAATACTCCACTACACGATGGTGACACTCCTTAAATATCGAATTCATAATTCATGAAATCATATAAAGCTAAAACTGGTGTGACGACTTCAATAACGAGTAATAGGAGGAAAGAAAATACTCCAAATTTCTCAAAAAAGAACTACTACAATAAAACCAAATGTCTTGAAAACATATAAATGATTACAACATAAGTTGCGCAGAAACCTACCGCTTTCAAGCATATGGGCAGCTTTAGGCAGAGGTGCAGAGTCCAAAAATGAAAACTCTGAGAACTCTAGAAAGAAACTCTATGAAACCTAAACGAAGAAACAGGGATCTATAGAGCACGAAATCGAAAGGAATTATCCTGGTGAGACAGATTTACCAACCAATATTAAAAGCTGGAAAGCCAACGCAGCGATATTACATCTAAGTCAGAGAACCGAATGATTTGCAGGCGTGAACTGATATCTTGACAATAACCTATTTTCTTTTCGACTATCTATTTCGCATAACAGTAAACTTTTGTCACAGTTTTGGATACAATCTACAGCTTATCGAACTAGACCAGACGTCGAAATAAACTGCTATTCTCTAAACTTAACAGCACAAAAACCTTTTGTGTTTTCGTTAGTAAACCAACAAAGACTTGCTTTGAAGGTTGGTAAGAAGATAGCGCAAGTATTGCAGATGAAAGCGCTAAAGTGGCCTAGCGTCTCACATGACACGCATGAATCCCTCATTGAGTAAAAGTCTTTTGTCAAAACAAAAGAGCACAAATATAACTCATGTGACTGGTAAGCGAAAAGTTGGCAAAACCGGCACGCATGAAATAATTTCAATTTATGGCGCTGTGAAAATGAAGTGTTAGTTAAATGAGCCTGCCACAGTAAATTAGGTGCCCGACCACAAGTTTTCAAAATATAAATGACGTATACGCACTATGAAATTTGACCCGGTCACAAAAAGATTTTAAGATTTTAAGAAAGATTTTTTGTCGGATAAAAGTCACGAAAAATAAAAGTTACAGATAGTCAAAATAATCTTGATTTTTTCCACTTTATTGGAAAGCAGGATTAATTTTAAGCTCAAACAGCGTTAAGTGAACTACTTTTTCACGAAGATTTTAATTAAAGAAAGCCTATTAAGCAAGAGAAAATTCCCAAAGAGAACGTTCAACCTACTTGTTGACCAGCCCTCTTTCGCCGACTTGGCAGAATCATCGAGTTTTTGGTTAGGTGTTTCGAGAACGGAGACTTCGTTAGATGTATTACGATCCGCAATTTCGAGAAATTCATCGAAAGAATCATCATCATCTAAAACGAACAAATGGCGTAATTAAAAGCACATTCTGTAGCCATGTAAAAACATCTAAAAATAAGCAAAAAATCCGATTTATTCAAACGAGAAAAAAGATTGGAACCTAACAACCAGCCTTTATTACTCGTGTTAAACAGATCAGGACTAGGCGATTTACTTTGGTTAGCATCTCGACAATCGTTACTTTGAATCGAAGCGTCGTAAAATGGAGTCTAAATTATTACTACAACTCAATCCAATTGTCAAAAACTAAAGAACTATCCAAATGATACTGCAATAATCGGCGATATTAAACGACCATAATGATATAAAAACTGCTTCTTTTAGGGTTATTCGAACCAATCTCTACAAATCCCCTAGTAAAGGTAATTTACTATTCACGTTTTTTCACTGTAGTTTATCAGTGATTGACAAAACATGCAAAATACGAAATAAATAAATATATATATGTATATATACATTCATGTATCTATACAAGCGTGTATGTATGCATGTTCACATACATATACACATAGATGTTCATA
>MQTX01000109.1:760334-772325 GCA_009735665.1 Angiostrongylus cantonensis | reverse complement strand
TATATATATATATATATACAGTATATTCACATACAAATTTTGTGCCCGTTTACTCGTTTTGTGTTCGAGATGCTAGCTCCAATGGAAGAGAAGGTGAAAGTAGTGTCATAGGCTTCAGAAGATCAGATATTCATCTTATTGAAAAAGATAGCTTGAGCCTTGCCGACATAGATCTATAGATTCTAACAGTTTCTATCACGACTAATAATGTTCCATTTGAGTGGAGAAATATGCTCTAAAAACTGAGAGCGGGAATAATTTCCACGACATATGTGTTGCCTCCGAAGGATGTCGGACGTGCACTAGTACTAATAGAATCTATTGCAACGTTCTCTATCTGTCGGTCGACCAATCGCAATGACAAGCAGAAAATTTCCCTTCGATCCACAGTTACTGCCGACAGTACTGATACACCAAAGCGACCACTATGGACCATGAGCTGGAGGTCGATATGCGAAGATGAGACTGCATATTTTTCCAAACAGTTTCGTTGCCTCATGTAAAGCCTTACGGACCGTGCGTATTCACCTCGATATGAACTCTGGTGCACGCTGTTGACCTAACATCTCAATTTCAATGTGCATGCTTTTTTCTGGATCATTTCGCCGCACAGCGCTCTTTTACGAGATTTTGTAGTCAATCGATTGCTTGTGGGGTACACATTTATAGCTGACCAAGCCGTGTATAAGTATTCTCAGTGTGAGATGATACTTGCAAAAATCTGTTTCAGATAACGGAAAGAAATTGATGAATACATGAACACGTGAGAAAAGAACAGAAATACACTTCAGATATTGTAAAAACGATGCACAAAGCTAATAACGATGTGTCTGGTGAACGGAAGCTGTTTCACCATATAGACGGCTGGGATCGGAAAACAAAAAAACTTGGATACCTAGACACTTGGATAGCCTCTCCTCACTGGTTGTTCGATCCTCAGCATCTTCTCCATTTTTCGGAAATTTGCTGGTTCATCTATTGTGTTTCACTGGAGTCCCGAGGCCACCCTAGCCAAAGTCAGCCCCAAATAACCACCACAGGAAGCCGCCGCCCTTGTGGATGAAAGAAAGATTTGCCACCATGCCACTAGTTTGATAACAGGACGGTGGCCGATCCTGGTATTGGTTTACTCTTAGCTGGACTTCCTGTTGCAATCGCTGGACTCCTCAGGTTGAGAGACCCGGGATGAACCTCCGAGGTGCACATCGCGGCCTGACACCCAGGAACACTTACCAGGCACGACGAGGCGGTAAACCGTTGTGAGGAAAAACAAAAGAAACCCAACAAAACAAAAACATACGACCAGGCGAATATGTAGAAGTTAGAAAGATGCGAAAAATGTAGAAGTTAGAAAGATGCGAAAAATTGCCAAGTGAACCGAATAATAGGACTATAACCTCAGGATGTCGGTGTGTCGTGCTTTTTCACAGACATCATGGGCATTAAATCATAATCTCAATGTGACCCCAGTCGCAATTCCATGGCACTACTATGTTCGTGTACTGTACTGTACTGTTCGTGTACTACTAATTCCATGGCACTAGCCTTCCAAGCGAAATTGCTCGCAGTCGCAAAGAGATTAAACGAACTTTTTCAGCTAAACCCTTCAACTCTTCAAAAACATTAAATGCTGGTGTAGTAGCACTGGCTTTATTGCCAACCGCATAGCGCTACACATGCTGTCCAAATACCTCACTGTTCACTCTGTGACATAAGAGGCTGCACAATAACTTCATGAGGTCATAAGAGGAAGCCCAAGACCTACGTGTACCTAGAACCCCTGCTATAAAAGATTCATAAACGACGGACATATCGCAAACGGGACAAATAAGCCGAATATGTGACTGCAAAAATTGATGGCCAGAGAAGAAGAACGATACATTGGCCCCAAGGTGAAATAACCAGGCTCACCAACCCTTCCATCCCTCCGAGGTCGGGAAATTGGTACCAACCGTTCTAAAAGGAGCACTGACTAGGTATATCGATAGACCACTCCAAGTCAATATACAACCCAGATATGCATTCGGTCACCTCTAATATTTAGGGTGGAAAAATTCATGGCGCAACCGTCAGGCATTGATCAACACCGAGAGCTCTACCCTTTATCTTTTCTAAGAGGAAACATGCCATCTTACGACAACCACACAAGACGACGTGGTTTTAGTTCACGGACACTAGCTGTGTCAACAGCTGGAAATATTCAGTGGATCACGTTATTACAGGTAGATGTAATTCTACATACTTGTACTAGATATTGTTTAGTACATGTGCTTGTATATGTTTTTCAGTTCATCGATAACAATTGCAAAAGAACAGAACTACTATGTCACGACTCGCAAGAACGAGTAACTAATACTTCAAAGTTGGTAGACTTTCACTCTGCCATATAAAATCACCAAACTACTGATTTCTTGATTCACTAACACTAAATCCAGACCACATACTTCATGGTTGGTTTCAGTTTCCCCTTCAACATCTACGGCAACCTCGGTAGCACAACAAGGAATCTGTGGACTGTCGCTGGTGTGGTCTCTGGAACCCAGGTCAACACAACTACTACGGACCGTAAGTGCACCTTGTTGAATTCCTAAACTACTTTAAAATAAGTATGAACGAAAGATTATAAAAACTTATTACTTGGCCTTCCACGTCGTGTCTTGCCACTACGTCCGCCTCGCAAAGACTCTTTACTTTCTGAGCGCCGCCGTTTTGCCACAGGACGAACAAAATCACTGGGGTCGACATCGGCGGTCTTGGACACCATTTCCAGCTGGAAATATCGACACTAAGATCGGAATTTGAAGACTGGTTCGAATAGGACAGACGACCGAAATCTCAATCAGCCAGCTCCCACATTATATTACACAAGGCAAATATTCACGGCCTCCTTGGACATGTGAATGAAAAAGAAATTCGAAAGTGTATGTTATGAGAATCACAACATCTGAAATCGTTCTCTTTGAAATGTTGTTAGAAACTGACTAAGCTTCGATTTTTCCTCATGAGAAGCACGACATCGGATACGTTTACAGTTTCACGTCTAGCGTGACTGAAATGCAGTACACTACACAACATTTACAACATCACTGCATTACCACCTGAGTTAAGCATGTAGTAAATCTATCTGAAAACTACTGTATAAATAAAGCATTTGGACTGAGAACAAAATGAAGATTAACCTCGAAAACGCTAAAAGATCTGATGTCCAATCGCCACTCACAGTGTCCCATATTAAGGCGCTTACATGGGCAGTAACATCGGGATCGAAATAGACTTCATCTGAAACGTCTACGCATTCTTAATTAACATGAAACACATGAAACAAGTTTCCCAAACCTTTGAAACTAACCCAGATTCAACATACCAAATTTCAAGGTCTCAGATTGTGCAGTGCTAAACTGACCTCCATTTTTTTGAAATTCTTCGGTGATACCATCAGCAGCCTTTAGAACGGAAACCTGTATAGATTTCTGAAGTTCCTGGAATTGAATAAACACCGCTAAGCTAAATACAGAGAAAACAAACACATTCACAATTTGATAAAGTAAACATTGAGGTGCGTGTTTGACGTCTTTCTCCACGAAAAGATAGGTGTCGCGCGTAAAATATACTTTATTGAGTCAACAATAACAGAAAAAAGAACCAAAGAAGGCAGCACTACTAGTAATTGTTACTTAGCCGTGTCATCCTGTAGGCAACGCTTGAGCGATAATAAATACGGTAATTCAGCATCTCTTTGCTCATCTTTGAGAACACATAAATCATCCATAATATAATCGAATTCAGAGATAAATTCGTATGTGAATCGGCTATCGTCTTCAACAAATTCAATAAATCGATCCAAGCTACCTTTTCTTTTTGGACTGCAAACATATATGATACCCAAATGGGCAAGATACCTATCAAAAGTGTTTACCAAGTCTTCATGATATTCAGGGAAAAATACGCAATCGGCGGCAAGAATCAGATCAAACTTTTTCTCGTCCTTTCCGATTCCCCACCTCAGCAGTTCGATTTCTACATTTGGCAGTGGATTTCTCTTGGCGATGTCTTTCAAAGACG
This sequence comes from Angiostrongylus cantonensis, assembly GCA_009735665.1. Taxonomy (NCBI): domain Eukaryota; kingdom Metazoa; phylum Nematoda; class Chromadorea; order Rhabditida; family Metastrongylidae; genus Angiostrongylus; species Angiostrongylus cantonensis. The sequence continues at coordinate 768,263 of MQTX01000109.1, read as the reverse complement.
CTACAGAGTGCTCATTGCCATCCGTAATCCTGACCCGTGTTGCATATATGGCAGCAATAAAACCCGGAAGCCCAACTAGTCCTGCTCCTAGCTCCAGCACCACCTTGCCCGAAACTAGTGGAGGCCGAATCGACAAGTAATAGGCGAGCGCCTCACCTCCCGGCCATATGCGCACATTGCCGGTATTGTCAAATCCTGATATATGACGAAGCGACGTCCGATCCTCTGGCAGCACTACGTCAATGCAAAAAGGTGAGTCTCGAACACACAGCGAGAACACGTCGTCTTCTGCTTCTGAATCAGATGACGTCATCGAGAAAAGACGTAATGTCGAGCGTAGGCTGCGGTCGGACTTCTTCGTACGACGCGACGGTCGAGCTGACCGACGCATCTTTTCGGCGAGACAAGCCCAGTTGCCGCGTGCTCGACGACTCTAAAACGGCGCTGATCATCGTTCTGATCAAATATTCACCAATATAACCAATTCCATCCAAGCAAAGGTAAAACCTACTCATGTTCCCAGCTGTAAGATCATGTCCATTCAAAGACACCTCTACGATCTCAACAAGAGACCTAGCGTCTCTTAAATCTTTAGTTTGCTCTATGTTCTTAGTTTGTTATTTTCCTCATCTAGTGTTAAGCTGTTTTTTAAAAAAAGGGAAGAAACCGCACTGACATGGCCTTTACAACTGAAAATACCTTACTGCTCCGCACTGTTTTCAAGAATCAAGACAGGAAGAAATTTCCTGAATAACTGAGCAAAAATATCTGCGATGATTTCAAAAATCGAAGGCAGTGTGCCGAAGAACCTGAAGCACAGCTGCAGCACATCATCAACTGCGGGAATGCTATATACACATATAAATGAAATGGTCCAAGCGAGTAAGACAAATGGTGGAGCTTTAGCTCATAAAACACCCGCTTATAACATGAGGATTTACGTTTCATTCGCCATTTTTAAAACACTTCGATAAGCAGTGTCTCTCATGAAGTACCATTCAGTAACAGCATAATGTGTGCAACAAAACTCAAGGTAACTTCATGGACAATACACTCCAAAAAGAAAAATACCGGCTACGGCCACTAACCGTCTCATTTATAAAGTCGTTGTCGGCCTCTGGTGCAAGCTTTTTCGAAGTTGAAGGACCTTTCGATGATGCCATCTCCTCTGCATCTGGCTCGGCTTTTCGTTTCATGTCCTTAAAAAAAATCATTTATTCATAAAACAACTTAATAATGCGAGCGACGATGGCAAATAAGTCAGAACCGAGGAAAAACGGGAAAAATGAGTTCGGCCTAAGCAAGATTGGAATTTTTAATAGGAATTATCTTTGTTAAAAAGTGCAACTCATGTAATAACAATTTTCATAGAAGCTCTAGTCAACAGCCTTTTCAAAAACCGAAGCGGATCAAATTATGAAAGGATGTTTCAATACTACAGAATAGAATGAATAGTGTATCCAAGGTAGATCCTGTGACTAACGCTGTGGTTACATAACACTTAAAGAGGCCGAATTCCAGCTGCTCTGAGTACTTCTTCCGTTCGTTTTAAAGCGCATCCTTCGCGAATGATCCGATAATAGTTGTCCTGAGTCAGGTCCACAACGGTGCTTCCCTCCGCACCCGTGTTTCCCTTCCCTGATTTTCCGATAAGTCCTCCGTCAAGCACTAAATCTATTCGATCTAGTAGACTAGAAAAATCTTCAACACATGTGGGATTCTTCAGAGATCCACTGATATTTGCCGATGTTTGAGCAAGAGGTTGGCCGAGACGCGCAGAAACAGCACGAACTAAGGGCGAATCAGGTACTCTTATACCAACACTGTCCTCTTGTGGATTAAAATTGAATGCTAGTGAAGGCAATCGGTTGAAAATTAGGGTTACTGGACCGGGAAGCAGCTGACGAGCAAGACGTGACGAAATAGTAAGCCGAGCCCATTGGCTAATTTCAGCCGGATCAGCAAGGAACAACCCAAGAGGCTTTCCTACCGTACGTTTCTTCAGTGCGTATAGTTTGTCAGAGTATTGTACAAGCGTAGAGACACCGTAGAGTGTGTCAGTTGGAAGTGCTACAATCCCACCATGAAGGAGCACGTCCGCAGCTGCTTCTACCACAATGTCGAATGTCTCCGAAGTGACCCTGAGTACCCTGGCTAAGTGAGCCAACGACTCAGTCGGCATAAATCGAAGCAGTCCGGTGGTTTCTGAAAATATCATACTCATATTGATATCAGCCACATTAAAACCACTAAACAAAAGCGATTGAGGTAGTGAGAAAGCCTACACTTCCTCAGACAGAGGTCAGTCTTTAGAATATAGCAACAAAGCAATGCGTCATTATGCAAATACGAATGTTTGTAAGTGATAGGAAGCTCAAACCATATCATAATCTTGATCTTCCTTAAAAGCTGTTAGGGTGTCCACTACTGAAGGCATGATTTAGCCACAATCGACAGCTCTATTGATCGGCATATCATCGGTTTTGATGCTGTAATGTTGTTGCCAGGCGCCGTTGGGTATTGGGATTTCTCGTTCTGACAATCCCGTAGAAATCATTTTGTCGTGAACGGAAAGAAAAAGGCTTAATAAAAGACTTCGAAGACTCACTTATCACTGTTCTTACTAGTATAGCACTGCTGCTTTACCTCATGGTGAACGCTCCTTATGAAACGATGGAGAACGAGACAGGAGAATAGCCTTCGAATAGCAATGTATGCAAACAAAAGTCGCTCATTTCAACAGGAACGAAATGTTATCGATTTGGAATACACAATTCATGATCTACCAAAGCAAGCAATAGACACTATTGTGATATTGATGATGTCTCGGATCTCCAGGAAACTGAAACCACTAACTGGAAAAGTGTACAGAAAGCTATCATCCAGAAAACTATCGATGAATGAGGAATGGTCTTCGCAAAACGCAGCCGCCAGAATTGTTTGTCCTATCGACCATGGCACGAGACTTTTCCATGGGAATTTTCGGCTACGAGCATCGAAAACGACGTTGCTTGGCGGGTTGTTTTGCTTAAATAGACTGGTGCAACGCTCTACGGGATCACTTTCCCTTCTTTTTCTTTTTCTTTTTTCCTGTGAATTGTGGCCCTTTTTACCAGGTCTCATTACTCTTTTGTGCTATAATCGCGTTGATTGTTTAAATCACTGCTTTACTGAAATCCGTTGTGAGGAAATGAGTGTCTAGTGTGGATATTTCTATAATACAGCACTTACGAACTTTATCGTTATGCATTCCATTATTAAACTAGTAGCACTATATTTTAAGAGTGAAAGAGACTACTTGTTAAAAACAATGTAAAGCCAATGCTTTCAGCAAGACATTGGGGTTGTCGACTTCAGTTTTAGAATGGCTTGGAGGCACTGAGACAGGATTCCACTTGGTATGACTGTTGCTTCCAACGGAAACGAGCTATTCAACATAGCGTGAGCTTAACAATTTTGAAGGAATCAGTGATTTAGCACCGTGAGTGATTTCGTAAATGTGTTTCAGATTGGTCTCAGACTTCTTCTGTCCAAATACTGGCGGTGTTGAGACGCATATTTATTTTCTAGCACAGTGTCTACTAGATCTTGGTCACAAGGTATTCTTTTGCTTAATCATATTGTTATGAGGTGGGAAACTGACAACCCGTGCCCTTCTTTGATGCTGATATGTTTGCAAACTCCGGAATGCAGGTGTCTGCAGTGGGGATCGAACCCGCTATTACCCTTTCCGGAAGTTAACGCGTTCACCACTCCATGCGAATCCTTCGTTTCGCCTCTTTCTCAACTAGTTTTCTACCTATCAGTGCGACCAGCAATTATTCGTCAACGGTATCGATCTGGGAGCCCAAATCGGCATTGAACCCAGTTAAACTGAGACTGCATTCTATTCTTACCGTTATGGCGTACTAGACTAGCCGATTTTTACTGAAGTGGAAGGAAATATGGAGTAGTTTATTCATAAATGCTCGTTGAATCGTACACGTTCCTTTTCAATCCATTCAGAAAATAGTTTGAGCATTTTGCTTTTGGACCAGCTAAGGCCAAAACAGCGCACTACCTACTTATTCCGTATGGTTTGATTGGCTGAACTCCTAAGTAACTAGAACATTGCCACCTAACCATTTTATGAAAATACAGGTTTTCCAAAGTTACATGTTCCTCTGTGCTTAGGAAAATTAGGGCAATCGTATGGCACTTGGAACTCTTGGGACTGTAGTGCGATGTAAAGTGATTTGAGCTATTCGATGTAATTTGGTTTCGTAGCCACTTTTTTTAAAAAATAACAGACGGCTAAAAGAAAAACGTCGGTTTTCACAATTTAATAATTACTTGATACTTGAACGACCCGTCCTCACTAGTTGTGCGGGCCCGAGCATAATCACCATTTTTCGGAGATTTGCTGGTTAAACCATAGTGGTTCCTTAGAAACCCGACGTCAGCCTGGCCAAAGTATGCTCCAGGTTGTCACCACGACAGACAATCGCAGTCCTTGTGGATCAGAGGGAGATTTGCCACCACGCGACTTTGATTCCTGGGCGGTGGTGGATCCTGGTATTGGTTTACTCTTAGCTAGGCCTCCTGATGGAAACGGCGGACTCCTCACCTTAGGAGACCCAGCCGGGGGGACGAATCCCTCCGCTGTACATCGCAGCCGAACACTCAGGAACACCTCCTAGCCACGATAAAGCGGTAAACCGTTGAGATGTATGTAATAATTGCTCTTAGTCAAATGGTAAACCCTTGTTAGACACGTTTGAACCACTTTCCATTGAAAAAATTTAATTTCTTCATTGTAAATCGACTTGTTATGGGCAGTTTTTCCTGAAGAGGCAACCAGTTACTTACCTATATGGGCTCTCTTGAATGGTTGTGCGGGTTCCAGTATGATTTTCACTTTTTCAGAGTTTTGCTAGCTTGGCCATTGTGCTTTTCTGGAGTCCCGAAGTCAGGCTAGCCAAAGTCTGACCCGTGTCGTCACCATCACAGGCACTCGCCGCTCTTATGGATCAGAGAGAGATTTGCTACCATATGATTAGTTTGGTAGTACCAGGGCGGTGACGGATCTTGGTACTGGGTTACTATTAGCTGGGCCTCCTGATGGAAACGCCAGACTCGTCATCTTGGGGGCCTTGCTGAGGGAACAAATCACCCCGCTATACATCTCAACCCAACAGCCAGGAACACCTCTCAGCCATGATAAGGCGGTAAACCTTTGGGAGGGAGCAACCAGTTACCTTTAACTAAATATGCGTGAGTCGAGTTTAGATTTAATTCGTCTGAGAACAATACGTTATCCTAATAGAGCGGCTCATGCGTGGAAATAAGCTTCGTTATCCACAGAAGCACAGAAATGATGTATCCCCCATAAACAAGTGCAGGCTTGTCCGTTTAGCTTTATGCGATACTTTGATGTTTACGTCTATTTCCTCATAACTGTGCCTTTCAGGTAATAGTAATAACTCATGCTTATGGTGAAAGAAGGGGGATACGTTACCTTTCAAATGGACTAAAGGTTGATTAGTTCAACTTTATTGCTCAAGTTTCTGTATTTTATTGAGGTGCAGATGGTTCTAGGTGTATTATCTTCCGTTTTTGGTTGTATATAATGGTTGCAGTCTAGCAACGATCATTGGCAGCCTTCCATGGTTAAGGAAAATACTTCTTCGGGAAAACATCCAGCTTATTCACGGGCATTCGGTAACTGATAAACTTTCCTGTATTTAAAACTGAGTTTCTCCAATACTGACGGCTGAGTCGATCCTATTCAGACATTTTCTTCTATGGCTCATGAAGCTATGTTTAACGGCTGGTTGATGGGGATTAGAACTGTGTTCACTGATCACTCTCTATTTGGTTTTGCTGATGCATCCGCCATCCTTACAAATACTCTTGTTCTGCAATATTCTTTAGCCAATGTTAACAGGGTGATATGTGTCTCGTACACCAGGTCTGTTAAAACATTTCTTTGTGTCTAACCTTCATATGTAATGCCGTTACTTCTAATAAGTCGACACGCGTTAAACCAAAACGTTTAGCAAAGAAAATACAGTTCTTCGAGGGAAACTAGATCCACGGAATGTATTCACTATACCAAACGCTATCGAAACGAAGTTATTCTATCCGGATATCAGGCAGTTCTATGAAAACCCGACAACAGTGGTATTTCTTGGGAGGCTTGTTTACAGGAAGGGTGCAGACCTCCTTTGTGCAGTAATTCCGAAGGTATTGATTTTCCATTTTGAACAATAGGTCCAATGGCTTGTCACCGGTGACATCTTGATACAGTTTCATCTTTTGCTAGTAAATCTACCCACACTATGAAAAGAAGAGAAATCCCATCCACTGGTTTTTTTGGATGATGTTATCCATTCTCGTATTCTAAGCAAACATCTTGTTAGCTGCATCCGTCTGACTTTTTGTATATGTTCCAAAATGAAAAGTCGAGTAGTAGAAAGTCGATCTAATCATTTTTAAAACACCATCAAGCAGAAAAAGCGCAAAACAGGTTCCAAAGAGTCTGTATCCGTAGTAATTCTTAACTCCCTACAATGTCGATTTCTATGAACAATTTGAAAAAAAAAATCGAACGAAGTAGTTTATCTGATTGTTAGCGACAAGTTCTCTATTAAAAATGCAAATAAAAAGTCAAGACTTATTTTTGATCATCATTGAGGTGTGTGCTCGTCATCCTCAAGTGCGTTTTATTGTTGGAGGAGACGGGCCAAAACGACTAGAATTGGAAGAAATGAGGGAGCAGCATCACTTGCATAATAGGGTAACGTTGATTGGAGCCCTACCACATAACATGGTGCGTGAGGTTCTCGTAAAGGGCCAGGTAATAACATTGATGATCCTTCGATGTCTTTTTTCATTTTGGTGGTATGTTTAGTTATGCATTTTAAAAGTACATTAAAACGTTGTTATCTGTTTAGAGTTCAGGAATGTTTTATCCTGATGAACATTCAGTAGTTACAGATGTTCCTAAAGCCGTAATAGAAAAAAAAATTGGACATGTTTGACAGCTTGTATAAGTAGTACAAATCTGGCACATATATTCTTAAATGATTTACCAAACTTTATCTCAGATATTCATTAACACATCGTTGACGGAAGCGTTCTGTATGAGCATAGTGGAGGCTGCTAGTTGTGGGTACGAACTGAAATCTCCGGATTAAAATTATTGTCTTGCAAGATTTCATTTTTCTCCAAATTTTTAGTTTGCACGTCGTATCTACACGGGTTGGTGGTGTACCAGAAGTATTACCAGCTGAGTTTATTTCATTGGAGGAACCAGTTCCAGAGTGTAAGGTGTTTTTCGCATTTTAATATAGGCTATTAAGGATCAGTTGTACTTTTTAGTATTGGTTGATGCAATTTCCGACGCTGTCTATAAAAGAGAAAAAAGGCAACTGATAGATCCGATTGAGAAACATCTAGCCGTTTCGAATATGTACTACTGGCCCGAAGTAAGTGAATATTTAGGTAGAAGAACGTTACATTTTCAAATCTTTATATTTCATTATACATAGAAGTCATTGCATAAATATTACTTGATACTTGAACGGCCCGTCTTCACTAGTTGTGCGAGCCCGAGCATAATCACCATTTTTCGGAGATTTGCTGGTTAAACCATAGTGGTTCCTTGGAAACCCGACGTCAGCCTGGCCAAACTATGCTCCAGGTTGTGACCACGACAGACAATCGCAGCCATTGTCGATCAGAGCGAGATTTCCCGCTATGCGACTTTGATACCAGGACGGCAGTAGATTCTGGTATTGGCTTACTTTCAGCTAGGCTTCCTGATGATAACGCCAAACTCCTCAGTTTGGGAGACCTTGCCGGGGGACGAATCCCCCCGCTGAAGATCACAGTCCGACATCCAGGAACACCTAGCCATGATGAGGCGGTAAACCGTTGGAAGGCATT
>MQTX01000109.1:743568-759120 GCA_009735665.1 Angiostrongylus cantonensis | reverse complement strand
ATAACACACATACAACACAATCGTAGCTGACGTTTCGGCAGAATCGCCTTCATCAGAGCCTGGAAGCGTACACTAATACGCAACTTACTAGGTCAAACACTTCAACAGCACAAACAGAAAGATGAAAATGTGAGCGATAATTACAACATCTACGACTTCTCGAAAAAAACCCACCGCTTTTTTATCTGTCTTCCACCGAGGAAGAACAACCGCTTAGAGTCGCATATGGCTGACGACTGCAGCACCCCGTCAACAATCGATGCGAAGGTAAAGGGTGAGCTCACGCGTGATCTCGGGACATTCCTCCCTGCTATTCATTGTATGATTTTTGGGATTTATCCAAAAAGCCTCGAGGAGTTTGTGCGTTGGTGTTTTGTATCCCGTGCGATGATAGCGACTTTTATATCAAAATCGTCTCCGTTATGCTTTTGTATCCTATGGGTGCCTAGTGGCGTGCCTTGTCTTGCTTTTCGTTTGCCATCTAGGTGTTCTTTTATGCGGATACATAGAGGTCTGCCCGTTTCGCCAATATATTCGTCTCCGCATGTACTACAAGAGATCAGGTATATCATGCCTGAACTCATGAAGTCATCGTCTCTGCTATAAGGGCAGATTACGCAATTTTGTGTTTCACATAGACGGTCATACAAGCGGTTACGAACTAACTGGCGACGAAGAGTATTCGGTGGTATTTCAGTTATCGCTGGCGGTTCCTCTAGATCTGCCCTTCTTAAGCATCGCTTCATCGCTGCACTTATTTCATCGCTAATGAAGGACAAAATAAGCAGGACTTTGTTTTGGCCAAACCGTTCCTTTCGGAGCGTCGCTCTCCCTCGAAACTTATCTCGTGGGGTTACAATTTGGTAGCCATCGGAGATGGCTATTTGCCGAGCCAAGTCGCGCGATTCTTCCCTTAGTTCCCTACTTGTGCACACAGAGGTGGCTGTTTGAAACATGTTTCTCACAAGCGCTCTCTTTGTGTGTGAAAGGTGGCAAGGGTAGCACGATATAGGGTAGCATCACTAAGATGTTCCTCCGTTAACTATGAACTCTCCACCCTTATCACTAACGGGCAATATTATCGTTTTCGAGTTTATTAATTCTCTAATTTCTCGCAAGCCACATCTTTGTGCAGCTGTGAGGTTAGAGATAAACCTTCTATTGCGGTATTGATTAAGGGTCTTGAGAACCCCATCCGAAAACATGCGGAATTTTATGTCAATTCCGTCGTTAGGGTCCTGCTGTCTGAGAAGTAAACGTATGCTGTTTAACAACCTCGCGATTGCTGAGAGAGAAAACGACGAATTTATATGAACTTATATGTATATATATATATATGTTTATTTATTTATTTATTTATTTATTTATGGTAAGGGGCGCGTGTGGCGCACTGGTTGGAGGCGCCACTGCAACACGCACGTGGAATGCGCCCATGGCCCACCAAGCCCTCCATCTCTTCGGGGTCGGCAAATTGGTACCAGACTTGTCTGGGAGGATAGCAACACTGGCGCGATACATCGGCAGTCCACCACGAGTCATTGTGAAGGCCAGATATGCATTCAATCACCTCCAACGATACTTAATGAAGTCGAATGCATGGCGCATCCCTCAGGGATTGATCAACGCCGAGAGCTTTATCCTTTATCCATTTTATTTATTTATGGTCGTTGAAAAGTAATCTTCTGTTTTAAAGTTCGGATAATTCACTTCTTAACTGTAACTGCAATACTAGGAAATATTCGTTCTATTCATCATGAATTACGCATACGAGCGTCTGTCACCTTTTCCTTGCATGTTATTTCATTTCGGTTTTCGCTTCTCGAGAATATGTAGAAAATTGAAGTGAAATGGTATCGCCTCTTCCCACTTATTTCAAATGTTTTCGAACGAGAATGTTATTATGGAATGGTCACGCAGTGGTCGCAGAATTATTTCTTGTAACCCAAAGCATTTCTCTATACGGGGAAGGACATCTTAGCAGCGCGGTGCTTCTATGAACGCGTCTTTCTCATATGGATGAAAAGCTTTAAAGTCTTTAACTGGGTAAAAGTGGCACAAGATGACATTTAGTGCTCCACTGATATTTCACTGATTCATATAGTAGTGAGTTCCGTAACTTCATTGGCATGAACTTCTGATGAAGCTTTTCGAAGTGCCGCAGGTCCTCACGGTGGTCCTTCGCCCACTGTCTGTTGACGAAGACTCGGGCAAAGACATGTCATTTATAATGATTTATACCTTTAAGTTTTAAGGTTTTCGAGTTTCGAATTGTTAGAGATGTTAAAAGTAAAATTCTGGGGAAGGCTAAGCGGAAAGGCTAGACAATTCTGTATTTTATATCTATACTCCAACGAATTGTGGTAATCATTACCAAATATACAGGGAAAATGTCCTACTATAAAAGTCAGTATAACATGGATGGGATAAAATAACATTTAGGTAGCAAAACGTACCGAGGTAGTATACAAAGAGGCAATGCGTGAACCGACACAGCAGTGGCGAACTGGCCTTGAAAAGTGAGGTATCAGGAATATCACATTTCCTTAAAACATTGACTAACTAACAGTGTGACAGATATGCTAACCAAGGAATTGGATTTGGTATACTTTACATAACGGTGGCCTTAATAAATATGATATTCCTCACAGTACTAGAATTCTTCGATCCAGCTACCGTGAGTTGGTCGTGTGCGTTTTTTCTTTCATCCAATTAAGATTTTCAGTAGTACGGACCTATTCAAGAGGTCTTGTTTTTTAAAAAGACGTAAATATTATCTATCTCAGAACATCCCAACAGCAAATGACATACCTCGGCCTAGACGTATTTCTCTTGCCAAGTCTCGAGATCACATGTCTACATCTCCAATGTACTCAGTGAATGAACCATCGAACGAACTGTGAGGTACGTCTTCGGACCGCTGCGAAAAGACTTTCGAAATGAGCACTATGTCAGGTGGAGTCAGGCCGATTGGAGATCCGTAAACTGATAGCCATATGAAACAAAAGCATGGTTCAATTAATTCATTTGTTGTAATGTTTAAAATTTGAGAGCTAAATTTATGCCAAGTTCTCAGAAAGTCGAGCTCTCAGAAAGTAGGACGTTGGGTGAAACGAGACAATAGTTGAAAAAGAAGTGGCAAATGAAATACGGAATTTCTGCCCACAAAGAGGCACATCAATTCCAATTCTGTCACCAATAAAACTGTTATATCTGTATGACGCCTGTACAGTATTGTTCTATCACGGTTCATTCATACCTCACTTACTTAGCAATATAATTGCCTTTGCCGCTGAGCTCATTCATAATGTCCTTGGTTTTGCATGGGTGAATGTTATAGAATAGCACACCGAGAAAGGGATGCTCGTTGAGAGAAATATACTCTGCGATATTTGATGCATCATCATTGTTTACAATCTCCTTCACTTCTGAACCCACTAGTGGCGTCCCATCTGAAATTAAGTTTGACATACATTGATAAAAATACTTTTTTCATCTAATAAACAAATAATGGTAATCATACAAATAGTAAATGCCATGCCATGATGGGAAGGGGGACGTGAATGGGAGTGAAGGTGTCTAAACTCATGGTCGAGTACCTTTTATCAAATATATCACTCGTCTGAATCACTTAGTAGTGGAAATCGTGACGTTCATGTTTCTTTCCTCAGTAATAGGCTCAAGAATACTTTACGCAAAGTTATTCTTTGAATCTGTCATTCTGTCTGAGTCTGAGGTCTGAATCTGTTATTCTTTGAAAGCGTCGGATATGTACTTATATAGTATGGTCGCACTTTTGAGTTGTCGTTGAATTGAAACAACGGACAATTTTTGCACTAAAAAAGAGGACTCTGAAAGTAGTATATTGTATGCAAGAGCTGTATTATGAGAGCGGAGGAGGATAACTGAAGATGCCATGACCATAAAGGTACGGCGAGGTTGTTTTCTTTACCCTAAAGCCCTAAAGTGGGAACACGACCACCTCTAAAGTGGGTTGGAATATTTCAAAATCCATTATGATTGAAACTCTGTAACTGTTTTATTACGTAGTTACCGTTATATCCACCTCGGCGTGGTTATGCCCGGTCTTCACAATTAGCATTTCCCTTTGTTGTCGTATCGTTTAATGTATATTCTGTTATGAAGTTTGCTAGTCACTGTTGGCATTAGGTAGTGTTGTATCGTTTTATAAGTATTTTTCCTCCCACTTTGTTGCTTTCTACTATTCTTCACTGATACGTCCCTTTCCTTCTGATCCTATTTGGCGTAGAGAGAACGTTGTCCATTAAATAGGGAATTCATCTCCATCTCTTTTTATACGTACACTTGCATTTGCATTGAGTTATTAAAATTCTCAATTGTGTACCGTTATTTATATAGTGTTACTAGTCCCGCTTTGTTGCTGTTGTTACACTATTTACATAAAGAGTAGCTACCAAAGTTGAGATATGGCCTTACCGGACAGTAATCCGTGGCGCCACTCACATCAGACTCAGTTCTCCACACCTGGTAAACCTTCAGCAATGCATGACATGCTGCTGATTGGTTTGAGTCGGCCAGCATCTAGTGTATCCTCTATGGCAAACTGAGTGGCACATCGATCCATTCTTTGGCTTTTGTTTACGCAATAATTGTCAATTTCTAGAACAGGCCAAGCATAGATATTGCTTCTGAACTGGGGTGTTTAGAATCCCAGAAACAAATGGTACACCAGAACAACGATGCGTCGATGATGACTACTGTTGAGGTGAACTTCCTAAGTATTCTACGGTTTCCAGTAGTTTCCAACCAATAGAGATATGATCATCAACGTCCACTTGTTAGTCACCAGTCCTATTCAATAAATGCAGCGCTGCAGACTGGGATGTACCATCCTACTTCATGGTCGCCTGTTAATACGTACTTCTGTTAAATGGCTTCTTCCTCCAAGGTATGTCTTGTACACAATGTCTGCGGTTTACAATTCATAACAAATTCATAGTTAACATGTAACAGATCTAAATGCCGTGTCGCACCCTTTCCATGTTTAACAGAAATATGTTTAAAGGTCATTGCGTTCTAGTACTTTAGTAGAGCATCCTGCTCATGATTGATTTTAACCTTACTCAACGCTCACCATTGATTTACGAGTTTATGTCTTTGAACGAGTAAATAATAAGATAAAGATTATCGTATGGTTTAAAGTTTTCGATGACTTATTGACTTGTGAATGCAAACACTCTATAGTCTCACCTCGTCGGTAAAAATTGAACCAAAGCACTGGAACATTATACGTGGAATTGTAGGTGATGTGTACTTGTCGGTTTATAACTTCGCCTCGCCATTTTATCATCACAGATTGTTTCGCGCATATTCCCAAGTCTGACTGAAAGATTCTGAATTATTTACAAGTCAGATCAACTAAAAATATATCCATTGCTATACCGTAATGATGGTAAAACATCGTAAGATTTCGTGTTATCGTATACCAAAATGTAAGAGTGTTTACAAGGTGTCTAAATGCGAAGGCGACCAATAGATCCTAAATATAGCCCTTTCAAGCAATTTGGTTAATGAGCAATGACTGCTGCCTTCGACTTTCCTCCAAAACAACTTCCTAATTCGCTCATTACCTCACTAGTTATCGTGATTCTAACGAGCGCTAGTGAACACCCTATTCGTTCCTTTAGTGGATATACTTACACAAATTTTGTAACGGAAACAACTATGCCCGATCGATTTTCTGTGTGCAGACCAGTCCCTTGCAGGTTTATGGACGAAAAGGTGTGCAAGGTAAAATTTGCATGTACAGAAACAGATTCATGTACAAATATATGGATTTGATTACTTGTATACGGAAGGTGGTGGAATTGAAGAAAACAAGTGGAGTTGTTTATCCTCCTTGTCTTGACTGTTCATTTTTTTAACAGAGTTTTTATTCCAGTCTATACCACTATATTGCTGAACCCCTTGACACTAATTTCCAGGCAAGGACTATATTCATTGTTTTCCACTAAACCACAGCGCCAGGCAGCAGTAAAACGGCACATCTCCACTTTAGAGAGGATGTGGGACTATTTCCTATCCCAGCTGCTTAAACTACTAAATACCTAATAAACAAAAGTACTAACTACTTCCTAACCTAATCTTATGAGTTATGAATGCACTGAAATAGAATGTGATCGATCATAGTGGAAATAAACTCAAGCTGCAGCTTCCTTCTAAGAACTGTATCATCCCGGGAATGATGCACTAAGAACCACATCAACCAGCTCATAGTGTGGAAGACGCAGCTACATTCGGGATCAATTCTCAGTGGGTCTTTAGTGAGTGTTCTCGATTGTATGGTATCAACAGCCTTATTTAATCTTGCATTTCAAACACTGAATAATATCATCAATAAATATTAACACTCAAAAAGTCAAAAAAGACATTAACTTTCCAGCTCTTAATTCGATTCCGAAAATAGTGCTGAAATTTTTCGGAGAGTACAATTCCAATAGAAAAGGTAGTAAAACAATGACATTTATGCGTTCCATCCTATAAGCAGCGTCTTTTCATGGTGCGATATAAATAAATCATAATCAGGTCAAGATTCTATATATGAGAAGTGACAAATGTCTCAGTTTTCTCAATTCTCATAGGGAAATCTACCATGGATATCTTAGTACTATACCGCTGACTCCTCCCAACGGTTTGCTGCCTCATCGTGGCTGGAAGGTGTTCCTGGGTATCGAGCTGCGATGTACAGCGGAGAGATTCATCCCTCTACCATGGCTTCACGAGCTGAGAACGAGTCTGGTTTTTTCATCAGGAAGCCCAGCTAAGAGTAAACCAATACCAGGATCCAGCACCGTCCTGGTGTGAATCTAGTCGCATAGTGGCGAACTTTCCTCTGAGACACAAGGGCTGCGAGAGCACGTGGTGGTCTATCTGGGGCAGACTTTGGCCAGGTTGATCTCGGAACTCCAGGGAACCACAATGGCTATACCAGCTAAACTCCGAAAAATGGGGATTATTCTGGGGCCCGCACAACCAGTGAGGACGGGCCGTCCAAGTCCAGGTATTCAAGTGTGCCGCTCATTTTATGACAAATTAGGAAAAAAGTTTCCACCACGATTTACCAATTCTGAACCTAAAACCGCTCGTTTTCTATCCATTAGTGCCAAATGTATAAACATCACAAAGGTTAACCTGAAAACATGGACAGGAAATAAAACTTAAAGATGGGCATGTATGAACAAAGATATAAAGTTAAAGGACAAATAAAGGATAAAGCTCTCTGCGTTGATCAATCCCTGAGGGATGCGCTATGCATTCGACTTCATTAAGTATCGTTGGAGGTGATTGAATGCATATCTGGCCATTACAATGACTCGCGGTGGCCAGCCGATGTATCGAGCCGGTGCTGCTATCCTCCCAGACAAGTCTGGTACCAATTTGCCGACCCCGGAGGAATGGAAGGCTTGGTGGGCCATGGGCGCAGGAATCGATTCCACGTGCGTGCCGCCGTGGCGCTTCCAACTACTGCGCCACATGCGCCTCTATAAAGTTACAGATATAAATATAAGGATAAGGATATAAGTAAATGTTTAACATATATAAAAATACACATACAGAAGTATATAAAGATTTAGATATAAAAAAGATCCGTGATAAATCAAGCAAACATTTGTCGGAACAGTAAGAACTACGCGAAAGGCAAACCCAAAAAAAAGAAATCATTTTATTTTAATACATTTTACTTACTTATTGGATTCCTCAAATATCAAATTAGATTACTTAACAAACATCAGAAAGTAGTTCGCATTGCCAAATGTCTGAATAAACTTACCCCAAATAAAAGTAACACTGATTGGCCGAGTGAATGTTAACGGAAAATGGTTTGAATTGACCTTGTATTCCTCGAATACGAAAGAATTTTCCTCACAATTTGGCCACGTATGAATCGTTCGAGATAGAATCGAAAACAAATATAGCTTTGTTTTAACTTAAAATCACTTGGCAACTCTTTTTCTCCATCCTAAAGTTGACTGCTTGTGAGGAAGCGTGGTTTTGCACCATGAAAAACTGCATTATTAGCAGGGAAAAGAACTGTTTCAAAGAAGGAAGAATGGAAAGAAGAACAAAAGCTCTAGAGAATATCGCGTTTTGACTTGAATTTCCACTGAAAACAATTCATTTTAAAAAAAAAGACAAAGCTCTCAGCGATAATCATTCCTTGAGGGATGGGCCATTAATTCAACTTCACTAAGCATCGTTGGAGGTGACTGAATGCATACCAGGCCCTTAAAATGACTCGTGGTGGCCTACCAATTTATCGAGCCATTGCTGCTAGCTTCCCAGGCAAGTGTGATACCAAATTGCCGATCCAGGAGGGATGGAAAGTGGGCCTGGATGCGGGGATCGACCCCACATGTATTCTAGGGCTTCTCCGACCACTGGGCTACCCTCGCCTTAACATTCCCATAAAACTCAAAAATGCGTAAATTCGTAGGACTTCCTTATCGGGATTACTCAGTAGAAAGTTTAAATACAATAAATACATATCTAAAGCACAGCACGTGTGGAGCAGTGTTAGGAGGCCTTCCGCAACACGCGTGGAATCCAACCATGCGCCCATAGCTCACCAAGCCTTCCATCACTCCGGGGTCGGCAAATTGGTACTAAACTTGTCTCGAAGGATGGAATCACCGGTTTGATACATTGGTAGGCCACCTCAAGCCGTTGTAAAGACCAGATATGCATTCGATCGCCTCCAAACTGTGCTTAATTAAGTTGAATGTATGGCGCATCCTTCAAGGATTGGTCATATCTAGAGCACGAACTGTGTGATGTTACAATTCCAGACCTCCTATTTCAGACAGAAATTGGGCCCTATAATTTCACCACAAATCAGCAGCTTTCTGATTACACTTCTGAAGAGAAACGAAAGCGAACACAAATCAACTGACCTTATGTAACGTCCATCGCTCGACTTTTCCAAATTGATCGATTTTCGATACGAAATCGGCGAGTGCTCGACGGAATTCCGGCTCTCTGATTGACATTTTCGAAACGAACGACCGGAATGTGAAATTCAGTAAGTGATTAGTAACAGCAAGCACATGGCTACGAAACTTTGGTGGAGCGAAACGGCTGCCTAACGCATATTGGTCTTGGCCGAGTGCCAGCGAAGAGTGCGAGAGAGAGCAGAGGAAGGAAGTGGACCGCCCAGGAAGAGGCGTATAGATGGATTACTTTAGAACTTTACTTGACAGGAATCATGACCGATATTTAGGTGGGAATATACTGAGACTAAAGGGTTTTATATTCTTGACGAAAGCGAGAGATTAAATATACGAATGTGCACGAAGTGATTTTAACCGTTAATTCCTAGAAGTTCATCTCCATCCATTCCATGGTTCATTCTATGGGTTATGGTCGTTAGGTTTGTAGTATCACTACGAATTATAATGATGTTGAGATACTTCGAAACCGACTTTCCTTGAACCTCGGTGTGCTTAATCAATACGTATTCTTTGTTTGATGAGCTTACACGAGGTTGATAATAACATTTATTATCGGCTAACGTTTCGACGTCTTCGTCTTCATCAGAGCCGATGATCCGAGTCGATGGTCCACGCTTCTTGCTCGTCTCGATGCGGCGGCTTCGCCTTCGTGTCGAGTCAGGTCTTCTTCAGCGTTCCATCTCCTCGAATGAGGCACACTCCTTCAGTGATGCCCTTTTATACACGATGCTGATGGTGAATATAATGATAATGTCCGTTGATAACTACTTGTTTTTCTTCCGGACATGTATCATTGCGCACATCGTGCAGAAGTCGGTGTTGTTATCAGCTAGCACAGAGCGTATCAATACTTCGAAACCGACTTTCCTTGAACCTCGGTGTGCTTAATCAATACGTATTCTTTGTTTGATGAGCTTACACGAGGTTGATAATAACATTTATTATCGGCTAACGTTTCGACGTCTTCGTCATCAGCATCGTGTATAAAAGGGCATCACTGAAGGAGTGTGCCTCATTCGAGGAGATGGAACGCTGAAGAAGACCTGACTCGACACGAAGGCGAAGCCGCCGCATCGAGACGAGCAAGAAGCGTGGACCATCGACTCGGATCATCGGCTCTGATGAAGACGAAGACGTCGAAACGTTAGCCGATAATAAATGTTATTATCAACCTCGTGTAAGCTCATCAAACAAAGAATACGTATTGATGTTGAGATATTTGCAAAACTGCGGACCGTAGGTGTCTGCGGTGGGGAGCTAGCGCGTTGTTACCCTTTCCGGAGGATAACACGTTTACCACCATACCAAGCGGTTACTTCGTTTCGCCTTTCTCTCAGCTAGTTTTCTGTCTACTAGTGCCATCAACAATCACCCGTCAATGGGACTAATATAGGAAGCACAGATCAGCTATGAACTCAGACTGAGGCTGTAGTCCGAATCACAATATCAGTTTTTTACTTAGTCGCTTTTCTTTAATTTACTTTTTCACGGCAGGATATTATGTGTGATACAATACCAGCCGATGATCCACTGTCGTTTATTCATTCGTTAGATCATCTGCGCTGAAAAAGACGAAGACGTCGAAACGAGATAGCCGAATAATGTCCTTTATCAACGTCGTGTTTACTTATCAATGAAAGAATACTATGTGTAATAACCACAATAGTGCTGAGACATTTACAAAATCTGGAGCCTTAGGTCAGCATCGAACCCGCGATTATCCTTTCCGGGAGCTCACGTGAGAGACACGGCACCACCGATGTCCTCGTGCAGCCTTTCTCAAAGCTAGTCTTTTTACCTTAACGGTGAAATAATAATGGGCAGTGGATAAAAGTTATACTATGAATAATGTTGAAACATCCCGAATCATGCTTCGGAATTTTATCGCCACTTTAAAATAAAAGCGGTAATAAATTGCAACAGGGGCGCGTGTGGCGCAGTGGTTGGAGGCGCCACTGCGACACGCACAATTTCTGATTTCTTTCGACCCACCAAGCCTTCCAACCCTCCGGGGTCGCCAAATTGGTACCAGACTTGTCTGGGAGGATAGCAGCACTGGCTCTATACATCGGCAGGCCACCGCGAGTCATTGTAAATGCCACATATGCATTCAGTCACCTCCAACGATACTTAATGAAGTCGAATGCATGGCGCATCCCTCAGGGATTGATCAACGCCGAGAGCTTTATCCTTTATCCTTTAATAAATTGCAACACACGTAGCATTACGAAGCCGATGTCGGCTAAATAATGTGATCATTGTCGATTCTCTGGCACTTTTTCGATATTACTCTTGCCAAAAAGAAAATGACAGGTACTCATAAGCGTCCTCTATTTCTTCTACGATGATAAATCGAATAAAACAGAATATTGGTCCTAGTCCATATGTTTTACTTTAGAAATAAAGGCTAAATTGTTCAGCGTCAATCATGGATTTGATTCCATTCACTGCTTGATTAAAAGTATCTATTTAGCTATCTATCTATTTAGTATAGACTATTATATGACGGCTTGTTTGCTCCACCTCCATGTATGAAGTCAGTGCTTTGATCCTTCGAAAGAATTATCTATATTCTTGTTGAGCAAATACGAAGTTTTACTCTATTTTTTATTTACAAATAAGCTGATGTCTCGGTGCATTTCTCGTTCCTCAACGCCTACTATTCCATTCCAGAGGAGCTCCTCCAAGTGCTAAGCACAATGGCTTTCCTTCGTCTCGCACTTCTTTCACTTGGCGAACATCTTATCTTCTTTGCTTCTTAGACAGAGGTGCAGTATTCGCACTTCGACGTTCAGTACTCGGTGGCTATCCTCTGGCAGTCCGCGTACATCGTGTAGTCGTCTTTATTTGATGAAGTACGCAACGACTAGGTTTTGTAAGCAGCGACGGAGAAAGTTTGTTGTCTATCGAGCTAAGACGATCCTTTGTCATAGTAACAGTACTTCTTCTATAAGTCAGAAGTATCTTGCTAGTAGCTCTTGCAGTAATTCCCACAGCCAGCTTTTTATTGACCTCAGCACTGATAAAATGAATCTCTATATTCTCGTTAGGATTTCCACAGAAATGTGATACCAATTAGCCGACCTCGGAGAAATGTAGGGCTTTATTCACCAGGAGTGAGGGATCGAGCTAAAGGCTAAGTGTGCCTTACAGTTCAGGATTGAGGGGGGCCTTCGGTACATACAGGCTCAATAGTTCCATCGTGCGTCCTGGGCAAACCAAGCCCTTCATCTGTTTCAGGTCAACAAATTGGTATCCGTCTTGTGTGAAAAAATAAAGACACTGACCTGGTATATCGGTAAGCCACCACAATTCACCGGATAAGCAAAGTATGTATTTGGTCACTTCTGTGATGCTAATCTGTCGAATCCATGACGTGTTCCTGAGAGGTTTATCCGCGTGGAATGCTTCATCGTTTATCCTCCATGCTTTCGTAGAGGAAAGAGTTCCTGAAATGGCTGATGACTGGATGAGTTTGGCTGTCAGCCGAGAACGAGCACACAAGAGCACAAAGTTTGCCTGTGCGGCTAGTGTGATTGGTGCGTCATGGTTGCTTTACCGGTTGAGTGAAGAGTGAATCAACAAGCGCGTAGAGATAGTTACCTCCCATAGATGGTTATCTGCCCTGTATACATTTGGACTTGTAAACAGTAAACTATACAGAAGTTTCCCATGCCGGGAATCGAAACCGGTCCACGTGGATGAAAACCACGAGTTCAGTGACGAGGATAGTGCAAAGGTTAGTTATGTTGTCAATCAGAAATCAAAGGCGCTAGTTCGATTCCCGTCTCAATGCCACCCTCCAATCCAAGCGGGAACGATTTATCTGGCTATGTCGAAGATTTCAAGGAGAATAGACTCGATAAGCATTTTACTACATTCATAAAGCAGAAGAAATCCTTCAGCAACAGCTGAATCAACGCGCGAAATGTTCGAAGAGCGCTGCGGTCAGTGAAGGCGAAAAAACGAATCCAATACAAGAAGTGCTAAGGTCCCCACGGTAGATGTAATTACGCGTCATGTAAATTATTAATAAAAGTGGAGGGTTATAAATAATGCTCATTTGTAACAATGTGATAAGGAATAAAACACTTTCACCAGCATCCGCCAGGAATTCATTCTATGCATTTAATTTTTTTAAATTATGTAGAGGTAAATGAATACATATTAGACCTATGAAATGATTTGCAGCTTGTACTGGGTGGGCGGGTGTACTGGATAGAAGTGTCCTGAAAGTGTAGAGAATGTCTCTTCTGGTCTCATTCCGACAATTTTGATCTGCTTTCGATTAACTTCAAGTGACTATATACAAAAAAATAAAGCTCTCAGCGTTGGTTAATACATGAGGGATGGGCCATGCATTCCATTCCATTTTTCATCATAGAGGTTTTCAT
This sequence comes from Angiostrongylus cantonensis, assembly GCA_009735665.1. Taxonomy (NCBI): domain Eukaryota; kingdom Metazoa; phylum Nematoda; class Chromadorea; order Rhabditida; family Metastrongylidae; genus Angiostrongylus; species Angiostrongylus cantonensis. Next base: position 745,739 of record MQTX01000109.1, on the reverse strand, counting down.
CGCGGCATCGCAGAAGTGATTGAATGCATATCTGGCCTTGACAATGACTCGCGGTGGCCTGCCGATGTATCGAGCCAGTGCTGCTATCCTCCCAGACAAGTCTGGCACCAATTTGCCAACTCCGGAGGAATGGAAAGTTGGTGAGCCGCAAGGATTGATCCCATCCGAATTGTGGAGCGCCTTTAACCGTTGCCCAATGAGTATACATAGTGAAGTAGAAAAGAAAAAAGAAGTGAAAAAGAAACCCTCGAGCCCACAAAACGAAATATGGACAGTAGTGTCCATACGGTTGTTTGGACTAAATAACAATGGACACTATAGTGTAAGGGGCTCTATAGGTTGAGTTTTGGGAACAGTCGTTTAGCTATTAATGGAACTACTGGTCGGGAAACATCCATCTTTGAAGCCCTGGTCACCCATTGAACATGTCGATTTATTCTTCAAAGTAAGTTTCATTTCTAATCAGTTGGTAAACATTTTTCTCTGACGAAAAGAACTGCACAAGAGAACAGTTTCGTTTTTAGAAAATTATTCCTTTGAAAAGTTTAAGAAAAAGAGTCTGGACATTAAACGAAATACTAACACACCTTCTTCTTCTTCCTTGAAGTTGCATCGCTTAAGAAATCATTTAGCTAATAAAACTTGCTTAAATGATAGAATAGAGACTTAACGGTAGTGCTTTTCTTACATAATGACTTACTACTGCTACATACTTCTCTTTTCTTACATTACATAGCTGATGTCTGATTACTTGAATGATCCGTCTAAATGAAAAGTCACACAGCTGACCCTAGCACATTTTTCATTTAATTAATATTTATTACACTCTATTTTTGCTTGATGTCGCATCTTTTTTCTTTTGTATCGTAGGATTCTCTCTTTGGAATCTCAAGTAACCCCTTCCAGTGCGTTCCCAGATACATTGCATTTACGACTATTCAGTTATCGTCGTGGTCGATAGGGAAATTTCAGATTTTCATCAGGTTTCTTCAAGGATGTCGGCTATGAATTCGTCGTTTTCTCTCTTAGCAATCGCGAGTTTGTTAAACAGCATACGTTTTACTTCCATACAATAACACACAATCGTCACAACACAACCCAGTGCGTTCCCAGATACATTGCATTTACGACTATTCAGTTATCGTCGTGGTCGATAGGGAAATTTCAGATTTTCATCAGGTTTCTTCAAGGATGTCGGCTATGAATTCGTCGTTTTCTCTCTTAGCAATCGCGAGTTTGTTAAACAGCATACGTTTTACTTCCATACAATAACACACATACAACACAATCGTAGCTGACGTTTCGGCAGAATCGCCTTCTTCGGAGCCTGGAAGGGTACACCAATACGCAACTTACTAGGTCAAACACTTCAACAGCATAAACAGAAAGATGCAAATCTGAGCGATAATTACAAGATTTACGGCTTCTTGAAAAAACCCACCGCTTTTTTCATCTGTCTTCCACCGAGGAAGAACAGCAGCTCAGAGTCGCATATGGCTGACGACTGCAGCACCCGCAATCAACGATCGATCCGAAGGTAAAGGGAGCGATCCCGCGTAATCTCGGGCATTCCTCCCTGCTATTCATTGCAGAATTTTTGGCATTTATCCAAAAATCCTCGAGGAGTTTGCGCGTTGGTGTTTTAGTATCCCGTGCGACAATAGCGACTTTTATATCAAGTATCAATTCATAATTCAATGCCGAGGTTAATAGAAAGTCGATCCTGGGTACTATTACAAGATGTCGGCTATATTTTACCTTTTCTTTTCTGTCTACTACAATTTTCACGGCAGGTTACTAAGCGAAATACAACCACAACGTTGCTGAGATATTTGCAAAACTCTGGACTGCAGGTGTCTATGGTGGGGAACGAACGCGCTATTGTCCTTTCCGGGGAGTAACGCGTTCACCACCACACTACACGGGTCTTTCGTTTCGCCTGTCTCTCAGCTAGTTCTATCGATCTCTTGCCATCAGCAATCACCCAACAGCTGTGATTATAACTAAAGCCTCAGCTTAACTGGGTTCATTGCCGATTTGTGCTCCCCAGATCAATCCCGCTGTTGGGTGACTGCTGATGGCAGAGATCGATAAAACTAGCTGAGAGACAGGCGAGACGAATGACCCGCATGGTGTGGTGGTGAACGCGTTACTCCCCGGAAAGGACAATA